>LOEQ01000012.1:469549-480705 GCA_001685075.1 Bramus lutescens
TTCCCCCCTTCTTTAAGTAATAAATATCCAATTCTATTCTGCACGATGTGTCTATGTGCCTTCTACCCGTTGCCTGCTCACCCCCGCCCGCCTCAGCACCACATGGCTGGACCTGGACCTGCCACCAGCATCTCGAGATCTTGCATAAGCCCTGGGCCCACCATGCACCAGTTATCGGACTAGTTTTGCAGGCCTGCCCGGGATCTTTAAGCAAACGTAGAAGTTGTAAAGCAGTCTTTCTCCTCCATGTGTTACTATAGTGATTTTTGGAATGATGTAGGAGTGTTGTGTGGCTCAGACTCAAAGAGGATCAAGGAAATGCTTGGTGCTACTGGAAAATGACACTTACTATGCAAAGATCTACATTCGCTATTTCATAGAAAGGCTGCCACATGCTGGTTTACCTTTTACCTATCCATAGGTGCCTCTGCCACTCAAATCCTCCAAAAGCTCCAGGGCACTGCCTGTTTCTGAGGTAGATGGTAGCAAAATCCACAAACCATCCTCAATTTAGCCTTGTTAATACTTAGAGGAGATGAGGATTTTCCCGGACCCTGGACTGTGCTCCTCTCCCTTCCTCCCTCCCTCTCCCTCCCTCCTTCTCTCTCTCTCTCTCTCTCTCTCTCTCTCTCTCTCTCACACACACACACACGAGCACGCGCGTCACCTTGTGTCACTGTTGACTCTCCACCCGGGTGTGTGTGTGTGTGTTACATGGCACCCTGCAGCAAATCCCCTTCCATCCACCTGTGAAACCCTACTTCTAGAACTTGAAACTGTCTGTGCCTCAGCCCAGGTTGCATGTCCCTGTACCTTCCTTGTGTGATGTTCACAGGTTTGAACCTTTCACTTTCTCTCTCTCTCTCTGATCCAAATCTCCCAACATATGTCTTTTATGCTGGGAAATTTTTGAACCTTCATTGAACTTCATTTATTGCTTGAGAAAGGCATGACATCTCCATCCTCATACCTCCCTGTGGCCCTTACCTTTCCATTGAGGGAGGCTTTGCTATCTTAGGGACAGATGTCTGTCCCAGATGCCTACCTTTCTTAGAGACACAAACGATTTATTTTTCTGATTCTTTAAATAGGACATCTTTAAGATGTCTTGTTTTTCTTTCTTTTTTTAAGCTTAATTCATGATGGTCTGCTCAGTTGGTCATGGATCTGGTGACCTCCATAGAGTTCTTGATACAGTGAAATAAGATTGTATGTACTTAATAGGAGTGATCCAATGTGAGGAAAGGTCTTAGAGAAATTAATGCTCAATATAAGTCACCTCCTAAAAAGAGAAAGTGTGTGTGTATGTGTGTGTCTGTGTGTGTGTCTGTCTGTGTGTGTGCATGTGTGTGTCTCTGTGTGTATGTGTGTGTCTGTCTCTGTGTGTGTGTCTGTGTGCATATGTGTGTGTCTCTCTGTGTGTATGTGTGTGTCTGTGTGTGTGTGTGTGTGTGTGATGTTGGGGGAAGGCAAGAAAGCCATGGTCACCTACATGAAGGTCAGAGAACAAGAACTCTATGGAGTCATTTCTCCCCTTCCACCTTCATGTGGGTTCCAGGGACCAAACTCAAAGCAAGCACCTTTGCCCACTGAACCATCTTGCCTGCCCCACAAGTTAGCGCTTGTCCTCAGGATTACTATTCAATGGTTATGAACACAGATGTGGTTTTATAAGTGTAGGGTACTTCAACACAACTTTTCTTGTCTGATAATTCTAGTGATGTGTGTGGGATAAACAGTGCCCTTTACAGGTGGTAAATTTGCTGAGCAGGTAGTTGGTCACTAGAAGTACCCAAGCCTGACCACGGTAGATGAAACCCAAGTTCTCAAATTCTAAATGGTCCAAATGGAAGCAGTGAAATCTTTGGTCCAAAACAATAAAATAACATTTGTTTATCTTTCTTTCTTATTCCTTTTTTCTTTTTTAACCAAAATATGTGCCAAAATATTCCCCAAGCAGAAAAACATTGTAATGAAACATACACCCAACAGCATGGTGAGATCTTCAAAAGTCCCTATGTGGAGTATGACAAACCTATGCTTTACTGGTTGTGAGATTTCAAATTTCCTGTTCTAGGAAGTATGAGTCGGAATTATGGCTCCCCTCGAAGGTGGTGTCACCCTTTCATCTAAGCAGAATGTACGTGCTTCCGGTTTAAATCCTTCAAATCAAAGTCCAGCAAGTGCTCCACAGCTGCCTGGCTCTGGTCCCTCAGGGCACAGTTGCCCCAGTGTCTTCTTTACATATTTTGTCTTCATGTTCATGGTCATTGTCATTTGAATAGGAATGCTTCCCTCTAGAATTACACATCCCTTGCATTGGTCCATATTGTGTGCTGTAAAAATTATGTGGTTCATGATTCTGGTGACTAGAAGGTTCAAACAGTATGGTGGAAGTCTCAGGCACATGGGATGGCCTTGTTTTATAACAACCAGCTGTCTCAAGAACTAACCTGTTGTAATACTTATGTGACCTCTTATGAGGGTCGGGTCCGTGGGACCTACTACTATTACAGCTACTTCACAAATATCTACCACTTTTTGAAATGGCTACACTGCTGTGGGGACTCTTTTAGCCAATGGCCTTTGGGATGTTGACCTACTTGGGCATGGTCTTGGGTACTATATATGCAGACATGGGGCATAGGCGAGCCCCTTGGCTGCTGGATTCAGTCCCTGTTCCTAGAGCACACAGAGGATTGTGGATCACTATTCTGTGAGTTTACCCCGATAGATAAACCTTTATCGTACTCCTCTCTGGGCTAATGTGGAGGTATTTTAAGTTGCATCACCACACAAGGACCAAGATCCCCACACTTAAACCTCTGGAGGACATGCTCAAATCATATATAAGCCATAATGTTCCCTTCCCTTCCCCTGATCCACATGCAGTCTCCCCTTTCTATGCTCATTTATATCCGTTTTGTGGGTTGTCAATAAATTAAGAACAAAGATAGCTTTCTTTTGACAACATGACCTTCTCATGCTTATTGTTGTCACTGGGGAATGAACCAGGACCATTGACCTAAACTCCAGCCTTCCTGAAGCTTTGTTTTTAGACAGGATCTTACTATGGTGCTGTGATGGATACAAACATAACATCCTCCCAAGTACCTAAGAGCACAGATGTGTCACTGTGCTCACTCAAAACCCTTAGAACTATTGATATTCCAAATACGTTTGACTATAAGGGTTCTAGGCATTAACACTTAGATATTAGAAAATGAAAAATGGAAAAGACATAACATAAGAACAAAACATTATATTTACTATTTCAGTATAAATACAAAGGAAACTTTGTAGTTTCAAAATTAAAATTTATCAGATAACACAGGAAAGATCTTTTTTATTTAACCCTACTATAATTGAAGACTACTTACTTACAGCACAGAAAGTACTATCATGAACAATTTTACCATTGTGTGAATATCATAGAATGTAGTTGTATACATCTAAATAGTATGTAATACTACACATCCCGGCAACCTTAAGAAAGGCAATTTATAGAAAAAAGCATTTAATGGGGCAGGGCTACAGTTTCAGAGGGTGAGAGTCTGTGGCCATCATTGCACAGAGCATGGAGCATGCAGACAGGCATGGTGCTGGAGCAGTGTCTGAGAGCTTACAGCTGATGCACAAACATGAGGCAAATAGAGCTAACTAGGAATGATGTGGGCTTCTCAAATTTCAAAGTCTAGTGACATACTTCCTCCAAGGAGGCCACACCCCCTAATCCTTCCCAAACAGTTCATCAGCTGGGAACCAAGCATTCAAGTATTTGATCTTATTCAACCATTCTTATTCAAACCACCATGGCCTCTCTGAAAAAGTCTTCACAGACAAACCCAGAGGCTGTCCTTTTTGTGATCCTATATCTTATCAAGTTGGCAAATAAGATTAACTATTACAATGTGCTATAAGCAAACTATATTGGTGATATCGTGTCATGCTGTGTTGGAATAACCAAAGCCAAATGAGCAACTGTACATGCATTGATTAAGTACAGAAGTATTATGGGGGTGTATAACAAGGACTCTAGGGGCTGGAGAGATGGCTCAGGGGTTAAGAACACTTGTTGCTCTTGCAGAGGACCCTGGTTCAATTCCCAGCAAACACACAGTGGCTCACAGCCAATTATAACTGGTTTCACAGAATCCAACCCCTCTATTTAGACCTCTATGGGCACAGAAACACACATGTGCACATACTCACATATTCAAAATAAACAACTATTTTTCTTTCTTCTTTTTCTTCTTTTTTATTTTATTTTTGTTTCTTTGTTTTTATTTTGTTTTTCAAGACAAGGTTTCTCTGTGTGGCTTTGGAGCCTGTCCTGAAACTTACTCCATAGGCCAGGCTTGAACTCACAGAGATTCACCTGCCTCTGTCTCCCAAGTGCTGGGATTAAATGTGTGCACCACCCCCGCCCAGCTAAAATAAACAACTTTTAACTGGGTTAGGGGTATAACTTGGTGGCAGAGAAAATGTGCGTCATATACAAAAACCTGAGGCTCAATCCTCAGAACCAAAAATGTAGATTCTAACCACTACAGAGATTCGAATATAAGTCATGCATTTAAAAAACAAATGCCGAATGGAAGCAATTTCAGATTACAGTAACTTTTATTCCTTGGGAGAGATGCCATGGTAGTAAAAGTAAGAGGTGACTCTACTAATTAGGATTCTATTGCTGTATAAAGACACCACAACCACGGCAACTCTTAGAAAAACATTTAATTAGGGCTGGCTAACAGTTTGAAGGCTTAGTCCATTATCGTAATGATGGGAAGCATTGCACTGAAGACGTAGCTGAGAGTTCTACACCTTGAAAAGCGGGCAGCAGGAAGAGAATGAACACACTTCCTCCAACAAGGCCATGCCTACTTTAACAAGGCTCTGCCTACTCCAACTAGGGCTGCGCCTCCTAATATTGCCACTTCCTTTGAGTCTATGGGAGCCATTTTCTTTCAGACCATTATGTTCTACACCCTGGCCCCTATAGGCATGCAGCCATATTATAATGCAAAATGCATGTAGCCCAACTTCAAAAGTCCCCTTAGTCTATAACAGTCTCAAACTTGTTTAAAAGTTCAAAGTCTCTTCTGAGATTCTTGCAATCTCTCTTTTTCGTTTGTTTTTTTTTGTTTGTTTTGTTTTTCAAGACAGGGTTTCTCTGTAGCTTTGGAGCCTGACCTAGAACTAGCTCTTGTAGACCAGGCTGGCCTTGAATTTACAGAGATCCACCTGCTTCTGCCTCCCGAGTGCTGGGATAAAAGGCGCGTGCCACCACCGCTCGGCTTCACGCAATCTCTTAACTGTAATCCGCTGTAAAATCAGAAAGCAGATCACACACTTCCAATATACAATGGCACAAGATATACATTCAATTCCCCAAAGAACATAGTGAGGGAACACCTGACCAAAGCAAGACTGAAAACCACCGGAGCAAACTCTTCACCTCCATGTCTAATGTCAAAATGTTCTTCAGATCGCCAACTTCTTTCATCGTTGTTAACGGAAACACACTTCTTTCTCTTGGGTTGATTCCACTCCCTGTTAGTAGCTCTCCTCAGCAGGCATCCCACAGCTCTGGCATCTCTAACATCTTGGGATCTCCAAGACAACTCAGGCTTCAACTTCATGGAATGGCCTCTCTTTAGGCCTCCATTCAGGGACATCCCTGATGTACCCCTGGCTACAGCAGCTTTCTAAGACAGAACCCAGCGGCCTATGCTGCCAAGTTCTGCTGCTTACTGGTGCCAGAACAATTCCATCGATTCCATCTTCACCAGCTTTCTGTTTCCCATGGTTTCCTCAACTGTCTAAGCTTGGCTGTCCTGAAACTGGGTCTGTAGACGAGGCTGGGCTCAAACTCAGAGGTCTGCCTGCCTCTGCCTCCTGAGTGCTGGGACTAAAGGTGTGCACCACCTCACCCAGCCCTAAGCTTTTCTTTAGTTCTTGCCCTGAAGTCACCACTCCCTTTATTCCATTTAACATCGGGATTTTCTTTAATCTGAATCTGCTTGTCTCCTTGAACAAAGGGCTTAGTGTCATTCAACTTCCTGGTACCCCTTTCTCCTCAAATTGTACACTTTGTAACTTTCCTTTCTTGGCTTGCTCCTTCTCACTATAGATCTTCCCAAGATCAAACACTTACAACCAC
Organism: Bramus lutescens; assembly: GCA_001685075.1. Lineage (NCBI taxonomy): Eukaryota > Metazoa > Chordata > Mammalia > Rodentia > Cricetidae > Bramus > Bramus lutescens. Next base: position 475,713 of record LOEQ01000012.1, read on the forward strand.
ATGACAGAGCCAATACCAGACTGCTTTTAGATTTCTTCTGTCAATGGAATTAATCCAAATCTCTTCATTTCAGCCTCTGGCAGACTTTTCAGACCAGGGCCAAAAGAAGCCACATTCTTTGCCCAAATGATCACTAGACAACATACTAAAATTCTTCCCCTCTGAAACCTCTTGAGTCAGGTCCCACAGTTCCAATCAGCTCAGTCCCACTGTCTCCCATGCTTCTACTAATGTGGATCATCAAGCCCCACTAAAGTGTTCAAATGCTTTTCTAATCCGAAGTCCCAAAGTCCACAGTCCTCCAAACAAAAGTGTGATCAGGCTTATCACAGAAATACCCCAGTCCATGGTACCAACTTCTGTCTTAGCTAGGGTTTCTATTGCTGTGAAGAGGCACCGTGACCATGGCAACTCTTACAAAGGGAAACATTAAATGGAGGTTGGCTTTCAGTTCAGAGGTTGAGTCCATTGTCATCATGGTGGGAAGCAAGGCAGTGGGCAGGCAGACATGGCTCCGGAGAGCTAGCTGAGAGTTCTACATCCTGATCAACAGACAGAAAGAAGAGAATGACCACACTTCCTCTAACAAGGCCACACGTCCTAATAGTACCACTCCCCATGAGCTTATATGGGCCATTTTCTTTCAGACCACTTCAGTGTCCTTAGCCTGTCTCGCCTGTAGAGTTGAGATGAAGTTACAGGCGATTTTTACATGGGACATGTGTCTAATCATGACATTTACTTAGTGATGGACAATAGTATATTATAGTCTCAGCAGACTATGGTGGAGTTGAAAAGTCCTGTACTTACTGATAAAAATATCCCCCGGTAGCCCAGTAGTGGGTAGCTCTGCTGATACAATAAACCAATCAAGCTGAATTAAAGCCCTGGTTTTAATCTGAGCAAAGTATTCCCAGCTGTTCCCTGGAGGAGGAGAAACCATGGGGGGAAAACCACATGGCAAGCCGGGAGTAGCAGACAGCACCTCAAATAGCCTGTAGATACCTACAGGAGGATCTGACCCCGTGGGGGCTTTTTTGGATGGGATTTGGAAAGGGCAGCTCCAGGGAAGGGGCCACAGCTTGGTGCATTGAGGGCGAGGTTTGGAGAGGGCAGCTCCAGGGGAGACCCCCAACACCTACTGAGGTCACTGCTGCCAAAGTGTTGCTGATATCCACACACCAGTGTTTCAAACCTTCAATGTTTAGCATATAACAATACTGCCCTGACAATTGTGTTACACACTACCCATAGAAATGGTAAGCATGCTTGTGTCGTTCAGTGGTGCCCTGGGCCCTTTCTCATTGTTCTAGAGTGTACAGCTACTTGGCGAGACTTCCACGAAGTGCTATTTTGCTCCAGAAGCCTCCATCATCTTAGCAATCACCAGAGGCCACGGCAGGGTTTGACCTACATCATCTAGATTTGTGTACACATGGTCTATGATGTCCATACAATAGCAAAGGCTCCTGGTGGCTTGTTTCTCAGATCATGACCCTGTTCTTAAGTGGCACACGGCTGTGCTCAGCTCCTTCCTTCCCTAGTTCCTCTTCTACACACTACTTCTTCTCAGACAGGGGATTTTCAACAGCTGTTATGGTATTAGATTTAGAGAAAACAGTCGGTTTGATGCCAAGAATAACATGAGTACATGTGAGAACACACACACACACATATATGTTTTTTAACGAAGCAAAATGAGCTTGAAGAAATTCAGAATTCCGGAGACATAAATTCAAGGTCAACTCGACATTTCATAATCTTTGATGTTGACTTTTGTTTTGTTTTGTTTTAAACCAAAAATCTCCACCTTTTGACACTTTGTTAATAGTTTTATTGATTCAAAAGTAAATGTGTGCTGTACTTGGGGCTGGGGCTCTTGGGATATTAAACAGGGCCTCAACCACAGATCTAAGGCCACCTACAGACAAGGAATGGAAAGGCCACCACATTCATTCTTTATATCAGCAATTTCTTTGCAGGGGGTGGGGATAGCTGATCTGCAACGTTTTATGTAGACCAGACTGGCCTCCAACTCACTGAAATTCTCCTGCCTCTGCCTTCTGGGTGTGGGGATTAAAAGTGTGTGTCATCACTGTGAGCCCTTAGGTTCTTTTCCTGAGGAGGTAGCATGGGGGCGTGCTGGAAGGCTAGACAGAGGTGCTTGAGAGCTTTGTGCTCAGGAGAAACCAGAGAGTCAGCCTAAGGCAGTCAGTAAGAACAGGGACTAGGTCCAACCTGCGTGGCTGGACCCTGCCACTGACTCTGAGGAACTAAAGCAACTCTGAGAAGTAGATGAGCCTCTCTGGTCTGCAAAATGAGAGAAACGATGGCCTGGACTTCATAGTGCTGAGATAATACAGAGGTGAGTCCATGTAGAGTCTTTAGAACAGGGCACAGCACGTGACAAGTGTTTTGTGCTTTGGCTGGGAAGTGTCCCCCAAAGGCTCACGCGTTGAAGTCTTGTTCCACAACCCGTGGACTCAACCGCTGAGAAGTGACTGGACTATGATGGCTCTGACTGAGCAATGGAGTCATTCTCTAACATATTCATGACTTCATGGAATCAGGTGGGGTGGGGGATGTTGATGGGAGGTTTGGGAAGTCAGACCTCACAGGAAGAACTGGGCCTTCAGAGACATATGCTAGGAGCCGTATCTTACCCTGGTTCATTTCTGTTTTCCTCTGTGACTTCTTGACTGTCACAGGTCAGCAGCTCAACCATGTCCCACCATGATGCTCTGCCTCACCGAGGCCCAGAAACAATGGAGCCAGCAGGAACTGGGGCCTTTGAAACTGTGACTCAAAATAGGTCTTCTCTTCTTTAAATTATATTTTTCACAGTGACAAAAAGTTTAACATGTTCCCTATTAATCTCACTCGGGTAACATGTAGTTAGAAATTATTAAGTTATGTTCACCTGTGAACGTAAGTGGGGAGGGTGTAGAAAATAAGACCCGAGAGAGGCTTCTCTGTATAACCAGGCATTTGTATTTGGTTCTCAGAGAATGCTTAACTAGTTTCATACTGAACCCCAAAGTCCTACCTGGCTTTGATCATCCTTCTTAGAAAAGGCTTTTTTCCTTTCTCTGTTTTTCTCCTTTATTGGCCTCTGTCCTGGTTAAATCGGGGCCCTTGGATTTAATGAGCCATGTCCAGGTAAGCCTTGCCATTTGAAAATACGGTTGCCAGAGTCCATTGTTTTCCTTGCTTCACTGGGAAGAATCCAAATTTTCGCCCAAGAGCCAGCCTTTCCCTTGCAAGTCTCAGATCCCCAAAACCACGTGTGATTTGCATCTCTGAATGAGAAGGAAACATCCAGAAAGAAGGACGGCAGCTCCTCAGCTCAGCGCAAATTAGGATTGCTGCCGCTTACACGGGAAAACGAAAACCAGTTCTTCAGTTTGCAAACCAACTTCACAGGCTCACTGTAGGACCCTGCTTGGAAATCGTCTGAATTTACAGCGTTCGCCGAAGCCTCCCGAGTGTTGTTTATAGTGTTTGCTTCACAGGGAGGAGGATTAAGGTTTCGGCAGTTTAGGGAACAAATGCACACACAGGGAATCAAGCAAGCAAATTATTTAATGATTATTTTTAAGAAACATGTCACTGTGCAGGGAAAGTGTTTGGAGAGGCATTCAAGGCCCATGTCACTGTGTGACACCTCTTTATTATCACTTCAATGCAGCGAGTCCAGGGGGTAGGAGCAGAAACTCTTACTATTTCTGTCTTCCATGTAACACTTCATACAAAAATAATGACTTCAGTCCTCAGAGCCCCACCCTAATATTCTAGAAAATACCATGTTTATGCCTGAAAGCAGCGCCTTTTTGTATCTCAAACATTTGATGTGCTGTTTGCTCAATAATATTGGGAGGACATTTATTTGGATTTCCTGGAAGCTATCAGTCAGGCATTCCTCCTCATGATCTACCTTTAAAGAGAGCATGCGCAGTGAGAGAAACTACAAACACTCAACAGGAAGGTTGTTTCCATGTGGCTATGCCAAGTGAATTTTAAGTTTCCCTTTACGCCATGCAGGCCTTGCTGAGGGGCCGGGGGCGGATTAACGCGGTTCCGATACTTCCGTGTATCAGAACACGGATTTGCCGACAACAGCTGCGGCAAATTCCCCTGACTGAGAAGAATTACAAGTATTATCACCTAGATCATTAAACTGGGTTCACAGATTGTGCAATATCTCCAATCAATTCATCTACGGGAACTCGAAGCCAGCCGGACCCCCTCAGCGAGAACTTGACTTAATTGGCCAATAAGTGGCTGAAAAGGTACATGCTATTTGATCGCATTGCCGAGTGGGCACGTGATTACAGTTTGGAGCAGCGTGGAAGGTGGACTGCAGGTCAGCCCTTTTGGGGAGGGCTAAGTTAATGTCCACTATTAAGTGCTACTGTGAAAAATGGTGCTTTCCTTGGAGCTCAGATGGGGAAGATGGTCCAGGTCAGGCTCCGGCTGATGGAGTGGACAAGAGACACACATTTATCATCTTTTGGCCTCATTTCTGCCTTGGTATTAGTCCACACTAACCACTCTGCTGTTGCCCGGTTTCCTATCTCCTTTTCATTTTTATTGGCATAACCTGAAAATATTGCCCCAGCCAATGAATCTATCTGTGAGGAAAAATCATGTCTCCCCCAATGGTGTCCCAAGAGCCCTTTCCGCAGAAAGGTTAAAGAATTAAGAATTCGAAAAAGGCCCTGTTTGTACATATATACGGATAAGCATTCTTTCTCTCTGGCGACTGAAGCATTGTTTGCATATTAGATGGCTACCTCCTACCAACACCAGCTAAGAAAATGAGCACGTCACATCTAAGTATGGGACCAGATTGCTGGCACACACACACAAAAAGCAGCCCCGTGTTGAAACAAAGGTCTCTTAGCATAATGCTACTGTGGTATTTGTTTCATTTCAGCCAGTTTGTCCATCATGTACACACACACACACACACACACACACACACACACAGAGA
>LOEQ01000012.1:504609-520589 GCA_001685075.1 Bramus lutescens
ATAGATAGATAGATAGATAGATAGATAGATAGATAGATAGATACGTACATACGTCTGTACATACATACATACATACATAGAGACATATATGGAGAGAAAGAGAGAGTGACAGATTGGCCTAAAAGTTAAACATATTGTAAGCCTTCTCTGGGGTCCCATAGAAGTAAATGAAGAACGAGGAAGCACCCTGAATCATCATCTAGAATGTTCTCTCCCAGCCATCCTCACTGTCACCTCTTCATCTCCTTTTTCTCCCCAGAGTCACTGGGGACCTTCAGTCTATTGTCACCATCCCTGTTTTATTCTTTTGGCCTTGAACTCAGAACGGCACCAAGGGTGACCATGGACAGTTTTGATCCTCCTGCCTCTACCTTATAAGGGCTGGGATTGCAGGTGTGCACCACCACCACAACTCAACATTGTGGTTTTGATCCTTCCTAATACTTGCACCTTCAATCACGTTATAAGGAACCTGCTATTCTAAGTTCCTTTACGTTGCTGTAAGAAAACACTCTGGCCAAAAGCATCTTGAAAAGGGTGTATTTGTCTTTCAGGTCAGTCCATCATTGAGGGAAGTCGGGGCAGGAACTCAAGGCAGGAACCTGGAGGCAGAAGTGATGAAGCGATGCTGTCTGCAGGCTCGCCTAGCTTCTCTCTATTCAGTCCAGGACGCTGACCCACAGAATGGTGCCCCACAGTTAGCTGGCCCCTCTTACAGCCATGGTCAGTCTGGGCACTCCCCCGTAGACAAATCGTCTGAAGATAATTACTCAACTAAGACTCCATTTCCAAAGAATCCTAGGCTGTGCCAAGTTAACAGCTGCTGTTAAGTAGAATATCTCTTGCTATGCTCGCTTTCATCATCCGCCCTCTACCGCTGGCCGCTCAGGGAACAAAGCTCTTTGATTTTTTTTTTTTAACTGGTATTTCCTGAGCACTGAGAGAAGTACCCAGTACATGGTAAATACTAAGTATTGTTTTGGAGGAATAATTCAGATGCGGACACTGAGGTGAAATGTTAGTAAACAAGTCCACAACTGGCTTGTTTGCTTGTTTTGTTTTTGCCTTCCAAACCCAACATCTTTGTACTAGATGATAGTTCTGACGATAAAGGAGTGGACATCATCGCAGAATGATTTGGTTGTTGAGGAATCCAGATAAAACTGGAAACAGCTGCACCCAGACAAGATAACTGAACCATGAAAGTGACAGGGAGAGGCGGGAGGGAACACATAAATGTGGGCGGCTGTGCCGAGTCTTTTTCAAATTTTTGTTTAAGTCGCCGAGACCGCTGTCAGTTTATCTAGTGAAATAAGATCCGTGATCAATGCACAGAGACGGGAATTTCAGACCTCATTATATACAAACTGAAGATTATTCCTTTGCTGTCAGCGTGGCATTTGACACGCCGGTAGAGACAAAGGGGAGTCTGTCTCAGGTACCCCTTTGCTTCTGAAAGATGTGGAGATGTGTGGGTGTGGGTGTTAATTTGTGGTTGGATGTTAAAGTCGGAGCGTGTCTGAGACACGTGACTGGAGAAATCAGCACCTCATTCACAGTTTCGGGTGGAAGTCACTCTGCGTGGAACTTCCCGCTCCTCTCTGGAGACAAAGACAGGCCCCTGCCTTGTCCCAGGGTCACTTCCACCGGACACTCCTGCTGCTTAAATCTTTTAGCTGTCTCTCTCCACCTCTGCGGATACGCTCAAGTCTCCCATGCTAACAAAGTACAGTGAAACCCTTCCAGCGGTCTCTTGAGTCAGTTTGCTACTGGCCAGTGCACCCCCAAAATGTGAGGGCTTTAATGACCCACAAATGGGGGACTTCATCTGGGCAGGTGTCCTACACCGTGTGCTCACAGGGCTGGGTTGGGAGAGCACAGTTGGTCATTTGTTGACTGTTCCAAAAACAATGCGTGGAATGATCCAGATCTATAGAGAGGCTAGACAGGCTCACGTGGTTTCGCTGCCCCCTGAAATGCTGCAGACACAGTCAGCCAGTGANGCTGGGTCGTCAAGGATGGTCTCACAAGCCGCGGGGTATTAGCTATGGTGACGTGGGTGACTGAGCCATGTTAGTTGCCTCAGACTTGTTCACAGCGTAGCCAGGTGGAGGTGGGGGAAGAAAGGGAGGAAAACGGAGAAGGAGTGAAAAGGAGAGCGGAAGGGGAAGGGAGAGGAGGGTGAGGAGAGGGACTGAGCGAGAGGGAACCAGGGAACCCTGCCTACCTTCTGCCTCCTTCAGCTTACAAAGGCAACTTATAAAGCAACTCTGCTGCTTGACACGGGAGCTGCAAGGTCACAAAGCCAAGTGTGGATTGGGAGTCAGCTAAGACTCAGAATCAGCTTTGTGACCAGACCAGCTGTGTATCCCTGGACCTCACACTTCCACGCCGACTTCCCTTTAGATCCCAACTGCAGATGGGGCAGTTAGCTTTGTCTGTTTCCTTACCAGATAGCCAATCAATCCTCATCCAAAGTAACCTCATCTTAGCCGGTCTCTCCATTTTGATGACATTCCCCTCTTTCAAAACAATAGCTCGAATATTAAAGACATCCAGTTTCGTCTGCAAATTTGACAAGCATGGCCACACGCCTCCCTTCAGGTCCTCCCTCCTACCACCCTGCCCATCCCTCCAGGACTCTTTGGCTGACTGACGTCTCTCCTCTCAAGCTCACTGACAACGCCGGTGTTCTGATGGCTCTGATGGTTCTTCCCTCTCACCCCTTACCGCCTTCTTCCTGCCTAGTGTCTTGTGGAATTTAACTCAGTCAGGTGGACATTGCTCACATCTGTCATTATTCTAACTCATCTTCCCCCTGCCAGATGTTGCCACAGGCTGCTCCTCAAACATATGTCAAAAACAAAGCAGAAGATCTTTTTCCAAAAGAGGGCTCTGTCTTTCTGTTTTCCGTCTGCAGTTTTGTGATTCATCCAGCAGACGCTGAAAATTACTTCTTCCCTCCCTCTGCTCTGGGCACTCCAGAGCCCCGAAGAGCAAGTCCTGTCAATCATGCATCCTGAATTTCTCTCAGACTATTCTTGCTGTTGCCTGGGTTTTGGTCTCGTCTTCTGTTGTTCATGCCAATACCAGAGCCTTTCTTTGCTCCCCATGGCCCCTGTCTGTAGCCAGAAATCTTTTTGAAATTCGTTAACCAGCTGTTAGTCTCTGCCTCATGCAGTTCCCCTCACTCATTTCTGCCAGGATGAAATCGAAATGCTTTGCATCCATGATCATCAGTTGTGGGGGGGGGATACCTTCCCGGCCCTATTCTGGACCGTTGTCCCGTTTTCCCACCGGCACTCCTGCTCCACCTCTCATCGTGTTCATCCATGGACATGGTCTGCACAGACATCCTGACTAAGCCTACCTAACTTTGATAATAAATATTGGGAAAGAAAACTCTAATTCGGTTCATCATGGATCAAATGTTCAATGGGTTGTGACCATGGACAAAATATGATCATCCGAGATCCCCTCCTTCTGCGAGAGAGGCAGCGTAGCAAACAAGTCCACTGTGTTCTTCCTGTGGCATACGATGTCTCTAAGCTCAGCCGTCAGCGTTTCTTTCGCTGCAGTGTATTATCCGCTCCAAGTAAATAGATGTGCTCTCTGTCCTCCAATGCACCATGCTTCTCTCTTCCTCTTCCTCTTCCCCGTTGTTTCTTTTTGGAAACAAAGAGCCCCATCATCCAGTCTGGCCTCACTATGTAGCCGAGGACTGTGAAGGTCTGGTCTTCTTCTCTCCACCTCCCCAGTACAGGAGTACAGGCACACACAACTGTGCCCGGCTTACCACATGCAGTACTGGGGCCTGGGGTATACCAGGCAAACAATCTACTGCCTGAGCTGCACTCCTAGCTCCCCTGTGTGTTGTCTGTTCCCAACACCCAGAATATGTTGGCACTTCCTACAGATTGCCTGTTTGCTTGTTTTAGACAGGGTCTCATCAGTTAGCCCAGAGTGGCCTGAAACGTGGGTTCCAAGTTCGAGTTTCCTTCCTCATCCCTCCCCCAGATTCTGGGATTCCAAATGTGGACCACCATGCCACATCCCCCCTGCTCTTTGCTACCCAGCTTGAATGTCACCTCCTCTGTGAAGGCTGCCTTGTCCCTTGCTAACTGCTGTCCTGGAATGTTTGGCACTTCACATAGTTCTATTACGTATGTATCGCTTCCAGTTAAAATCGTCTTCTCTTTGCTAGATTACACTTATTTATTTACAGGCAGAAACTGAAGCAGAGTGCTCCTTACGGGCTTGCTCCCTGTGGCCTGTTCAGTCTGCTCCCTTAGAAGACTCAGGACCACCAGCTCAGGGATGCACCGCCCACCACAGCCTGCTCCCCCACCAACCATTAATCAAGAGAACACCGCGAAGACTTGCCTGCCAGCAATCTGATGGAGGCGTTTTCTCAATTGAGGCTCCTGCTTCCCAGGTGACCCTACCCTGGGTCAATTTGACAGAACAACAACCATACACACACTAAGCAGCACACCGAGGATCAAATCCAGAGCCTTGTGAGTTCTGGACAAATGCTACACCCCTGAGCTGTACCCCAGCTCTAAGACGTGGGATCATGTGTGATACAAGCTGGTTCCCCACGTGCTAATTTTCATAAGCTTCCAACTTTAAGATCCTGGTTTCTCTGTAGCTTTGGAGTCCATCCTGGAACTAACTCTTATAGACCAGGCTGGCCTCAAATTTAGAGATCCACCTGCCTCTGCCTCCTGAGTGCTGGGATTAAAGGCGTGCGCCACCACCACCCAGTTTAAGTGACATTTTCTATGACCAAATCTCCCACAATACTTGGCAAGGATCCTGTCTCAAGCCTTCATTGTTCAAAGCACTACACCACAGTGGGTAGAGAGATCAGTGCACCCAGCCACTGGGAAGTCAGAAGGGGTCGGAGTGGAAGGCAGGCCATGGGTCATTGCTAAAGGCCTAAAGCCTAGTGCTGATGCTCCCAAGGTATTGTGGGAAAGGACAACATTTGTTGCCAGTCTTAGGCTTTAATTTCTAGTCAAGGGTCGTGGTATTGGGCAACTTATTCTACATCTATTGATTGATTGCATGTGTGTCTGTGTCTCTGTGTGTGTCTATATGTATGTCTGTGTGTGTCTGTATGTGCATCTGTGTGTGTGTTTGTGTACTCCTACGCAACCGTGTGTATGTGGAGGTCAGATTCCAACTTGCGGTTGGCTCTCTCCTTCCCATGTGGGTCCCTGGATTAGACTCAGGTTATCAAGAATGATAGCTAACCACTGAGCCACCTCAGTGTCCCAAGTCACTCTCCTTTCTGAGTCCTTTTCTTTGTTTGTGTCAAGGAGCCACACAGGTCTTCCCTGTGAGGCACACAGTTGGCGATCTCTGAAAAGTAACCACAAATGTCAATTTCCCATGTGGGTGCCACTCCTACAGCGAGGCTTCTTTCTGTAAGGTGAAAAGGAGAATTTAAAAACCTTTAAAAGTAGCCACGCCTGGTGGCACATGCCTTTAATCCAGCACTAACAGTGACCAGCGAATGTTCAGAGGCGACATCTGGCCCTGGCTAAAAAGCATGGACGTCAAAATGGACAGCTAGATCTTTGATCTTGACGCTGGAGCTTGTCTTAGTAGGCAGTTCCCTCTTCAATGACACCAACTCCTTAGGGGGTCTGGAGCCGAGAATCACCCAGGACTTATTTGGGGGACAGGATGCGGGTCTGTTGTGATCTGAATGTGAAATGCCCCTCACGTGTCTGAACATGTGGTCCTCAGCTGAGGAACCCTTAAGAGCTGATGCCTCAGTGGGAGAAGGGGGTCACTTCGGGGTGACTGCTGATTTGATGTCACCAGCTTCCTGACACTCCTGCTGTAACTGTGTTCCCTAAAAGTGTGGAACCAAATAATCTTTTCCTCCTTTGCATTGCTGCTTCTCAGATTTGGTAATGGTGACGAGGAAAGTAAAGAACAGAGCAGCCTTTCCTAGAAACGCCATGGAGAAAACACCAAGCGTAGGACTCGCAGTGTGTCCCAGGAAGGCTTGAGGACGGCATGTATTCAGCCAGCAGTGAAAAACCTTGTGAAGAGACACAGCCGGATAGAACCTGGGCAAATTACTCCACCTTCCTTTTACTGGTGCTCCCAATAAACTTGAAAATAAAACCAACACCGGCAGCTCTGTGGGGCTGAGGGGCTGGGTGGAGAGTGCTCCTGAGGAGCTCAGTACAGGGCACAGTGCATGAAACGTCCTTACTGGGTACCCTTCACACTCATCCTGAAAGGAAGGTAAGGGTCCTCGCCAACTGTGGGAGCAGGTACCAGTTCATGCAACCCTGGCAGATATAGCATGAAGAAGTCCTTGCCGATACAGTCAGGCAGTCACATGACAGATTTGCATATGCTTGTTTTTTCCAGTTGTTAGGAGAAACTAGGCAATTAATGCTTGAAAGAGATTCTGAAGAAAATTAGAACAGAGACCAACATTTCCCTCCTGTTAATGCCACGTGACCTCACAGTATTCCTCATGTCGATGCCACGTGACCTCACAGTATCCCTCATGTCGATGCCACGTGACCTCACAGTATCCCTCATGTCGACGCCACGTGACCTCACAGCATCCCTCATGTCGATGCCACGTGACCTCACAATATCCATCTTTAATGCCACGTGATCTTACAGCATCCCTCATATAGATGCCATGTGATCTCACAGCATCCCTCATATAGATGTCATGTGATCTCACAGCATCCCTCATATAGATGTCATGTGATCTCACTGCATCCCTCATATAGATGTCATGTGATCTCACAGCATCCCTCGTATCGATGCCACGTGACCTCACAGTATCCCTCATGTCGATCCCACGTGACCTCACAGCATCCCTCATGTTGATGCCACGTCACCTCACTGCATCCCTGTCGACACCATGTGACCTCACAGTATCCCTCATGTCGATGCCACGTGACCTCACTATATCCCTCATGTCGATCCCACGTGACCTCACAGCATCCCTCATGTCGATGCCACGTGACCTCACAATATCCATCTTTAATGCCACGTGATCTTACACCATCCCTCATATAGATGCCATGTGATCTCACAGCATCCCTCGTATAGATGTCATGTGATCTCACAGCATCCCTCATATAGATGCCATGTGATCTCAGAGCATCCCTCATATAGATGTCATGTGATCTCACAGCATCCCTCGTATCGATGCCACGTGACCTCACAGTATCCCTCATGTCGATCCCACGTGACCTCACAGCATCCCTCATGTTGATGCCACGTCACCTCACTGCATCCCTGTCGACACCATGTGACCTCACAGTATCCCTCATGTCGATGCCACGTGACCTCACTATATCCCTCATGTCGATCCCACGTGACCTCACAGCATCCCTCATGTCGATGCCACGTGACCTCACAATATCCATCTTTAATGCCACGTGATCTTACACCATCCCTCATATAGATGCCATGTGATCTCACAGCATCCCTCGTATAGATGTCATGTGATCTCACAGCATCCCTCATATAGATGCCATGTGATCTCAGAGCATCCCTCATATAGATGTCATGTGATCTCACAGCATCCCTCGTATCGATGCCATGTGATCTCACAGCCACCACAGCCATTTGGTTGTACTAGGAAGACAATGCCCAGAGAGCCTCATTAAAACTTTCTTAACAATAACTCTACCACCCACAAAAAATCATTTTCTTCTACTTTCCTGTGAAGTTCCCTGCTGTTCCTCAGAGTGGAAACCTTCAAATAAACTACACTGAAGTCTAATTAACAGCCATGCTGCCTCAGTTTCCCACCCTGCTGCACACCTCGGTGAGATCTCGCTGTGCTGAGAATTCTCCAGATGAGAGTACCCATCCTTAGCTCACTTCTGTTTGTGTATTCTGCCTTTTTCCTTCCTCAGAGGTAGCCATCTGATGCTTTCTAGAACAGAGAATTTGTTTGAAATCCATCTAGCTCCCTCCTGGTATCCTTTTAATGTGAGGTGTTTGAATGTGGCTCCATCCATGAAACCAAACGATAAATATTTATTTCCAAAGTAAATTGCAATCATTTGGTCTAGAGGTTCAATTCTTAGAAAAACTAAGGGAGAGTGCTCTAGGGACCATGTACCCAGGTAGTGACCTCATTGATTTAAGGGACTCCTCTTCTCGATGCTGGTTAATTGTCATAAGCTTTCTGTGTTGTGACATATTGCTGTTCTTGTAAAGTAAGCCTTTTCATTTGGCACTCTCGTCTTCCCACTGATGAGCAGGGCACCAGCAAAGACCCTGCACAGTGGATGGTGTTGACTCCAGCACACTTGAAAACAGTGCAATTCCTGTGCATGCAATCCCTCTCCGGGACACCTGTGAAAACACCCAGCGCCTGCCTGGCTTCCTGTTGGCTCTGGATTTTGATATGAGACCTGCCCTCTAGCAGCTTTGTGTAAAGCAAATCCTCTTTCTGGATGCATTTTTAGTATAAAAATATGTATTAGCAGTTAGTACCATTCTAATGAGGCATTTTTTTTAAAAAACAGGGTATTGTTGATAATATTAGAACCAGCAACAGTGACCCTGAGCGGGGAGCCTGGCAGTTGTGTTTTGTTAGCCCCAGTTAGGGTGTTAAGCAGCTTTCAGGACTTGATTGGCAGTACCCTTTCAACACAAACGCAGGACAACTATTAGGAGAAGAGAGTCCCACAGAGGCACTGTACCTGTCACGGTTTAATACAGATGTGCACCCGGTCAGCAGCATGCTGAGCTCACAGCATTTCCACAGTGAGGAGAAATGTAGTCGTGTCCACAATCAATGGTGGCACACCCTAACAATACTTAAGACAAAATCAGAACAAGGAAAATATCGTCGAGATAGATGTCTGAGGGGCAAACTCCTGGATACTTTTTTAAGGAATTCTTACTCCAATTCTTTCGATGTGAGGAAGAGGAAGAAGAGGGAGGGAAAAGGAGGAAGAGGAGACAGAGAAGGAAGCAAGACTCGGGCAGGAGGTTGGTGGAATGTATAAAAGCAGGCTCCACGGCAAGCTCATTACCTTTCTTTTCTTCAGCACGCTGCTCCGTTGTTGCAAATCTTCTAAATGCAAAGGAGGTGGTCTTTTTCCTCAGCTGTTCAATTAATGTCCTAAACGAGAAAATGCATTCCTTAACCATCTACATCCTCCTCCTTCACCACCCCTACCACTACCTCCTTCTTCTAAAGATGTGTCTATATCTAGTTTATGTATATGAGTGTTTTACTTTGCATGTATGCCTGTGTACCACTTGCAGGCCTGGTGCCAGCATAGGCCAAAATGGGAGGTGATAGCTGCGGGACTTGGAGTTACAGATGGTTGTGAGCTGCCACAAATGNGAACCCAGAGGCAGGTCCTCTGGAGGAGTAGCCAGCTCTCTTCATTGCGGAGCCCCCTCTGAAGCCCTAGTCTGCACCCTTCTGATTTCATGCAAAATAGAATTAGTTCTGATGAATAAAAACCCCCAATATACAAACACCAGCCACAAACCGCTACTGCATTCAGAAAGTTATGCCAATCCGTGACAAAACTGGCTAACCCCCTGTGCCAACCGAAAGACGTCCTCTCCCCGTCTTCTAGGTATGTTAGATGATGGCTGTTGGCTTCTGAATTCATGAACACAGACTACAGTGGGCGTTTTAGGAGTACCTTTCCAAGAAATAGACATAAAATCGTATTTTTCTGTTTTTAACACTTTATTGAATCAATAACTCATAGAAGTAATATGTGTTTGCTGCAAGTACATCATGAGAATGGGAATTAAAACTAATTTTAGAATTTAGGTATATGGACTGCAAATAAAAATACTTTCAGGGTGGTGGTGGCTCACACTGCTAATCCCAACACTCTAGAGGCAGAGTCAAGAAGATCTCTAAGTTCGAGGCCAGCCTGGTCTACAGAGCTAGTTCTGGGACAGCCAGGGCTACACAGAGAAACCATCTGGGGGAAAAAAAGTTTTAAAAAATGCTTTCAGATAACAGATGCTGTGCTGGAAACAGTTTTCCGCCATTCAGCAATAAGCTGTGAATATCTTTCCATGTCATAAATGCAGATCTATGGATATATGGCACACGTTAAAGCTACACATTATTTTCACATCACCATTACTTTAACATATTCTTCTGATGAACATTTAGGTCCTTTGTCCCCCTTTTAAAATAATAACATAATCACATTATACATATCAATGAACCTTGACCCCCAATGTGACAAGAGACTGGCAGAGAATTTTAAAGGCATGTTAAAGGATGTGAGCCCCACATCTAGAGACCCTGCTTTAGTCAGGGAGGCAGACCAGACCTGTCTGGTGACAGTGGTGACCCTGGAAACTCTCTACTTTGGGAAATCTGCATTTCACGGAGTTTTCGGCACATTCCCTTTGGACAAGGGCTAGCTATGCACTTCAGCAGCCTGCCTTATTTACAGCTTCCATTTTGTTTTGTTTTTAGTTTAGAAATATAAGCTTGGGGCCTGTAGGAAGGTAAGTGTTCTAAGAACAGACATATGCATCTGAAGTTCACAGATAAGCAAGGGAAGTCTGCTCAGGAGCCTTCACAATCAGTCCCTCAGGCATCCACTGAGACATAAACTTCCCCAAGAAGTCCACTGACCTTTATACTAGAGAGCCTGGCCATAGAGGTGGAGAAGGGGCTGGGGAGACCACACAAGCTCTGCATGCAGCGTGGAAAGGTTGGTTCCTGAGAGGGGAGGAGAGGTGCCTGTGGCTGTCATTTGCACAGAAGATCACTACCAATATGGGGCACCAACAAGGAAGCTATATTTCCAAGATCTTCTCCAATAACATGTTCATTTGATAAGAATTCTCTTTCTGCTCCAGGTTTTCCAGGACTTTGAGAAGAGAGAATGAGGCTGGGTGTGGGTAGTACCTCAGTTGGTAGGCTGTTTGCCTACCATGCAGTAGGCAGTAGGTTTGAGCCTCAGTTACTTTATAAACCAAGCAAGTTGTATACACCTGCAATCCTAGCAACTAGGAGGAAGGGGGAATTTAAGATCATCCCCACATCCCTAGTGAGTTTGAGACCACCCTAGGTGATGCATGAGATCATCTCAGAAAAGAAAACATTACAAGAATATAAGTATTTCTCCATATCCAAGATCCGCACAGGCATGCTTACATAGGGCACGGCTAGCCCAACAAATAAAGTCAACACAGACTGCCCTGTTTACAATCGCCAAATTCCAAAACTAAGAACATCACTAAAGAAAGAACAAGTAGGACTCTTCTAAAGAACACATGGCTTCTTTATTTTAGTAAACATCATTGAAGTATGATATGCATGTATAGAAAACTGTACAAAATGTAAATTTACAAGGTCAGTCAGTTCCCAGCGTAGCCTCTGGAGCCCACAAGCGTCCACAGCGAGTTGATAGGGATATGACCACTACTCCGTGTACTTAACCGACAGCTCCAGAGGCTCCCTAGTGCAGCACAATGATTAGCAGGTGCCGTTGTAAAGAGCTATGTTCAACCAAAATTGTCTCTACTTACCAGCTACTCTGTCTTCGTGACATATCCTTGTATATCCTCTCTGGGGCTCAGGTGATGGGGAACTTCCTTCAGTCAATGGCCTTTGAGAGGCTGGACCAGGTTGAGCATTGCCTCTGTACCGGCCCATTCTCTCTCTCTCTCTCTCACCTGGATGCTGGATTCCATTCCTGTTCCCAGTTGTGATCTGTGAGTCCCCCTTAAAGAATAAAACCCTAATTATATCCTATTCGGAGCTAGTGTGGGATGATTTAATTCTCGTTCCCCTTCATCTGGGGCATACCCCTTCACTCAGTTACTTCCATGTCCAAGAAATGGGGGTAAATCGCTCATTAACTGTTAGGAAAATTAGGTAAGATCACAAGTACCAAGCTCTTGGCATATAATAGGTGTGCTGTACGCATTTATTCTTATTCCTTCAGACTAAATGTTGATTGTCCTTTAGATTTAGCCAGGACAACATACCCTAAATATATTTTTGATGGTAACTATTTAAGCTGCTAACTAATGACTTTATAATGATTTGGCAACTGGTTTGTGACGCAAGAATATTTGCATCTGTTCACGGCGTTTTTCAGAGTCAAGAGAAGCCACCCACCTTCCTGTGTAGACTGGAATGGCTTCCTGTTCCTCGTAGATCTGCCACGCTGGTTTGGTTCTTCATTTATCAACGGCTCCCATCATGAAGCCATTGTCAACTCAGTTTCCTGCTATAGTTCAAAACACTCAAAATGATCATTTCCAGTAAGAATGCAAAGTACCCAAACGCCCGTGTTTCTCCAGACGTTGCTGCTTCATTGATGGCCATTGTGCCATTTGGCCTTTTCAGTTAGACAGGGGCACGGTTTCAAAACAACCGTGCCTTTCTGTATTTCCACCAGGCTCCGTCTTAAAAGCTCTGACAGATTGCTAATGAGCCGATGTTGGAATTACAGGGAACTCTGTTATCATGTGTCCGTTCACAGTTTCCTCACCAGCCCATCTGTCCTCACAACACAACTGCCATGGAGCATGCAGGCTGGGACAGTTTCTCCATTTACACCTTTGCCTGCAGAGGCTGCAGGGGAAGCCGCCCCTAATTAAGGATCTTAACAAACATCGCCAGTGCTGTTAGTAAACTGCTCTCTTTTGTCAGGGAGGGGGCTGTTTTGCCAGCAGTTTGGAGATTTAGATATTTAATATGTGGTTCTGTAGCCCAGCAAAATATTTGTGTTTTCAGAAGAATTCAATTAGGATGTTGTGCATGTAGCTACCTCTGCACCGTAAATACACACGGCACGCATGCTATCTAAACCTGTGGAGTTATTTAGACTCGTGACAAAGAAACATGGTTTACTCTCTGGACAGACAGATGTTAAAGCGTAAGTTGTACTTGAATGATTGGAACTATAATAAACACAAAGTGACCAGATTGAGATCATGGCTCATATTGTTTGGAATAAGGTAAAGTCTCTGCCTCCTGAAACATGTGTGTCATTAGGGCACATTGAAAAGGAATCTGAGTTCCCTGGCAGAAGGGCTCAGTCAAGAGGACAGGTGGTCCCTTGCTCTAAAGGTGTAACCGTCAGAACCAGTGTGGGTAGCATGGCGGGACTGGGGGCCTGGGGTCTGCACCTTCCACATACTCTTTCTCATCCTGATACGGGATTTGAAGGTCACCCCCTCTCCACTGCACACTGTAGAGAGCACTGCACTAGAGATCAGAGCAAAGGAGAGAGATGGCTTGCCTGAGCGCTTCCTGGCCCTGAAGAAGCCTGCTCAGGCCCTTAGTCTTGGAAATGGGCTCATCTGCAGACACCCCACGGTGAGCACAGGGCGGTGGGGGAGCTCTGGTAAGAAGCCTCAGAGAGCTTGCCAGACTAACGTGACCCCTCAGCAGTACTGAGAGCCTCAAGCCCTCATTGTCAAGTCGGGAACAACAGCGCTCGGAGTCCATCACCTTGGAAATCAGAAGGCAGCTTTGAACGCTGCTTTCAAGTTTCGGCCAATGGCTAGCAAGGCAGGGATTCATGATGCATATTTTTCCATGTGGAAACCTGGCAGCTGCTTACTACTCTGACGATTCAGTATAGGCTGATGTCATCGTTTAATTAAATACTGGCAAATCTGGGGAATACTGCACAAACCATGAGGCAAGGTCCTGGCTCTGAATGCATCTGCACGTTCAACACCCAGCGCGATTCAACCAAACCATGTATTCTAGCGGATGCCATGGGAAGCCAGGGTAATTGCCATGTGATTGCCAATGCTTGCAGATGAGTTCAGAGGCCAGAGACTGAGAGAGAGGGAAAAGAAAGTCGTCCAGAGGAGGCTGAGGAGATGGCTCAGCTGATTAAGGCGCTTGTCACCCAGACTTAGAACCTGACTTCAGTCCTCGGAATCCACATGGTGGAAGCAGAAAACTGACTCCCAAAAGTTGTCCTCTGACCTCCACATGTATGTTGTACAATGTGTGCATGTAAAAAATTTATTTTTTTCCTTTTTTTTGGTATGCAGGGGTTCTCTGTGTACCCCTGGGTGTCTTTGAACTCGCTGTATAGACTAGGCTGGACTCAAAACCTGTCTCTCCCTCCAGAGTGCTGGAATTAAGGTTTATGCCACCATTCCAGGCAGGAAAAAAAATTAATTGTTAAAATGTGTAGGGTGTGGTGGCACAAAGAAGAAGGAACATGGAAGCTGGGAAGACACAGGAAGAGATGAGGAATGTCCGCAGGGCCAGCAGCAGGCTGGTCTCCAGGGCAGAAGCTACCAGAACAGAGAGGAGGAAGGCTTCAAGGTGCTCTCTTGAAGGGATACAAAGCTCTACTTTGCTTTAGTTGTTAGCAATTTAGCTTAATTTTCTCATTTTAAAAAATGCTTATTTTTAGAGTCATCCTAAGGTCACAGAAAAATTAAGAAGAAAGCACAGAGAATTCTCTCATGCTCCTCACAGCTAGAACATCTCCCGAGAGTGTGACTCATCCATAACAATTGAACCTGTAACATCGCAATGATACATGGTTACCACCCGTGTAGCTCAGGCTTCTCTCTGGATTCAGGCATTCCGAGTTTTCACAGAGGAGTAGTGACGTGGACCCACCCTTCTGGTGTCAAGTAGAAGAGCTTCACAGCCCTAAAATCCCCCCTGCTCCCCTAGTCGGTCCTACCTGTGACAACCACTAATCCCTCCACCACACCCAAAGCTTTGCCTTTCCCAGAACATCATACGGTTGACATCATACAGGGTAGACATATCATATCTGATTCTTTCATGGTGTCCCACGCATTGTTTCCTTTATGTCATTTCATGGTTTGATCTCTTTTTTAATACTGAATAACATCTTATTGTGTGGATGCACAGCTATGCATTTAACCATTCATCTACTCAAAGATGACTTCCAAGTTTTAGCAATTATGAATTGCTATCACTATAAATAGCCATATGCACAACTGTGTGTGAACATGATGTTTTAACTCCTTTGGAGATGGAGTGAACACAATGCTGGGTCATACAGCAACAGCATGCTCAGTTGTGCAAACACGTCACTGAGCCATCTCCTGGGTGGCGGTGGCATTCTGCTTCCTCGTCCGCAGCAAACGGCAGACGCTGTTGTCCCGTGTGCTTGCAAGCGCTTAGTCCTGTTGGTGTTTCAGGTCTGGCTGATCTGATAGATGGACAGTGGCGTCTCGCTGTTTAAATTCCATAGTCGCGGTCACAGAAACAAGCAGGCTACATCACAACCACATGGGGAGGGAAGTATTTTTTAATATTTATTTATTTATTATGTACAGTGTTCTGTTTGCATACCTACACCCCAGAAGAGGGCACCAGGTCTCATTATAGATGGTAGTGAGCCACCATGTGGTTGCTGGGAATTGAACTCAGGACCTCTGAAAGAACAGTCAGTGCTCTTAACTGCTGAGCCATCTCTCCAGCCTGGGGAGGGAAGTTTTAACCAAGAGAAAACATTCTAGGAGCTTTACAGTTTTAAATTTTTGGTTTTTTTTTTTTGTTTGTTTGTTTGTTTTTTTTTTTGCTTTGTTTTCCAGGACTGGGGACGAAACCCAGGGTGTTGCACACAATAGCACGCTACTGCTGAGCTACATTCCCAGATGTTATGTTATTTCAGAGACAGTCTTGCTATGTAGGTCAGACTGGCTTTCACTTGCTATGTAGCCCAGGATGGCCTCAAACTCATGATCTTCCTGCCTCAGACTCTAAAGTGATGGAATTACACCTTACTTGGTGAGTTTGTGTTTCATATTTAGGTTTTGTAAGTTAATTTGTGACATGGGAACAAGATTTGTGTCCAGGTTCTTTTTTTTCCATGTTAAAGGCTGACTTCCAGTTGCTTGCTAAAAGGCCACATTTCCTTCACTGTGTTGTCTTCATCCCGGGTCAGACAGAGTCAGCTGGTTGTAGTTTCTCTACAGGTTGTTGTCTTCATCCCGGGTCAGACAGAGGTCAGCTG
>LOEQ01000012.1:537371-549871 GCA_001685075.1 Bramus lutescens
GCCTGTAGGAACGCTCATGGAGCTGGCCTGTAGGAATGCCCGGGGAGCTGGCCTATAGGAATGCCCAGGGAGCCGGCCTATAGAAATGCCCAGGGAGCTGGCCTGTAGGAATGCCTGGGGAGCTGGCCTATAGGAATGCCCAGGGAGCTGGCCTGTAGGAACGCTCATGGAGCTGGCCTATAGGAATGCCTGTGGAACTCTTCCGGTGACTGAGAAGGTATGCTTGGCTTCTTGAGAACAAAAATATAAAAATAAACACTGTTTCATCCAGATGTCTGAGGCCTATGAAACCGCTAAAAGAGCACTAGCTACATTTATGTGATAAGAAGGTCTAATTGAGTCACAAATACTCTATAATATTTGATAGTATATGATAAAAGTTATAACAAAACTCAAACCAAATGTTTGTTGAGCCTTAGTCCCATGTTTGGGACTTTAACTCAGATCAGGGCACTACCTGGCCTTTAAAATTAGGTCACTAATAATGTCAGCCCATACCAATGGGAAAAAAAACACTTGCTGCTCACTGACACATGCTCCTCCTGGGTCAAGATAGAAGAGCTGGCCTTACAGTGTCTATCCAGGAAACACTGACTGAGTTCTGGGCACATGGCTTATTCAAATTGAACTCTGCCTTTTTTGTAATTTTATTTTCAGATAGAAGGATTAATCTGCCCAGTGGAAGAGAATTCGGTGACTACCATTTTCCTACCCCAGTGCAATCTGTTGCACCCCAGTTTCCCAGTTGAAGGGTCAACTATCTCCACAAGCAAAACACTCATTCCTAAAGAGACCCTGGACTTCCAGGACATGTGTGCTGGCTCCTCTGAGATCCTAGAGTGGAAAGGATAACGCAGAACTGTCTCCACTGGTAGAGGTTCAATTTGGGGGACTTTACTAGGCTGCTTGAGGAAACGGTAGTGGTTATAAACTCACTAAAATGTAGACCCGATGATGCCTGCACTTACATCCAAAGGATGTTCCTGTGAAAACATCTCTGGCAGGTAGAGGTGCAGCCTCCAAGACATGCCTATGTAGAAATGACATTATGGGCACATCTTCATCGGAAAGTTTCCAGTGACCCTCCGAAGCCAGATGCAAAGAATTATCAGCCCATTCTCCTGAGAAAAACGGTGTGCGAGGGTGTAAGTACAGGTGCCTGCTGTGCCATCCTTGAGAGCAGGATGCAAGGTATGCACAGGAGTGTAGAGTAAAAGCTTCACTGTGGGGCCAAACAATGACCAGGCAATCCCAAATAGGCTCCTCATAATTATAATTATGCCTTGCTTAACCAAGATAGTGGCTTAGGCGATACTCCACACAGGACAGTTCATGGGAAAAGAGAGGAGGGGAATTTGCCTGAAGAAGCCTTCGACAAAATCCTTACTTGAACATTTATTGGCAGTGTGATAGATGGCGGGTGTGAGGCACAGGGAGAAAGAGTTTACGAAGGAAGCTCTGCTTTCCATGAACACAGTCGTCAAGCCAAATCCAGGGAGATACAGGAGAGATTTGCTAGCCACTGCTCATGGAAGGCTTCACTGTGGAGACACCACTCAGACTTAGCTGATGTCTAACAGGAAGCGGAGGATGGATGGTAGTGTTAGAGACGGAAGTATCTGAAGTATCATAGACCTGGAAGAAGCTTGCCATGGCTGGAGGATGTCTAGGGAGACAAGGTGTCTCTTAAGGTTTGTGGGGATGCTCAAAGACAGGCTTTGTACTCCAAGCTAAGTTGTTTGGACTTGATCTTGCAAGTATCAAAGAAGGGCTTTAAATAGATCAGACGGAGCCTTAGTTGTATCAGTGGGATGTCGGTCTCAGGTGACCCCAGCTGGAGACAGATGTGTTAGGGAGCTGCTCTCTCACATGCCCCGTTCTGGTTTGAACACAGGTGAACCCAGATGATGCACTGTGAACCCCCAGAGGCACCTTGAGAGAATGACTGAGCGATTATGGTGGTGAGGACGGAGGTTGGAGATTTAAGAAAACCCACAGAACCTCATTCATGTAAGCAGTTGAGTATGGCAAGCATGAGCTATTCTGCTCTTTCTACAATGTCTGCATCCAGAGGTAAGTTCCTGCCTGTCCTCATTCTTGTGTAACAGGATTTGCTCACAAGGAAAGTCTAATAAACTCTACGTTTGACTGGGTTACTTGCCCAGAAGCCCTGAGTCTCTGGGAGGAGTCCCGAGGAGTTCTGCAAGCACAGCATCGTCAGCGTGAGAAGGAACCTACTCCCCCCCTCACACACACGCGGGATTTGAGGCAGAGAAGTGAGTACCTGCTTTGACTTCAGTGTCCTTCCTCCCTCGCAGGCCCTCTCCGACCCCAGACCTTCCCTCTCACCCACGATGTGCCACACACACAGTTCTTAGTCACACAGCACTTAGGCACACAGTACTTTGACCTACAAACGTGCTTCTACACCATTGCCCTCCTTCCAGACCTGCACCCCAGAGTCCCTGTGAATGGCCCCAGTGTTTACGCCCTCTCTCCCTTACCAGTATCTCCATAGACTTTGCTCCTACCCTGCTTCCTTACCCCAGTCCTCCTGATAATGTTTTCTTTCAGGGTTATTAGCTCCCTGGTGCTGGGTCCAGGCACAGTCCAGATGAAAAACATGCACTTACCATCTTACTGGATGGGAAATGCTTCTGAAGCCCTCAATGGTTCCGCCCATTTGTGACAGAAGCACTCCGGACCCTCTCTAGCCACTAGATTTAAAATGAGATATAAGTGCCCTTCACAACAGCAAATGGCATAGACATTCCCAAGCTTACCGGTTCAAGGATGGGGCTCTGAGTTCTTGCTAGGCTGCGTCCCCACTATGTGTTCCTGGTCCCTTTGTCTCTCTGCTTACTCATCCTAGCTCACAATTGTGCTGTCCTTTACAGACAGATGCTCAACTCCTGCCTAACCCTTCACTCGAAGTCCTGATCTCTCTCAACCCAACAGAATGAGAACCAAGACCACTTTCCTCTTTCTGGTGGTTCAGAGCCTCCTTTATTTTTCCCATTTCTCCCAAAAGCACCATAGTTCTCCTGCCTGTGTGTTTTCTAATGCTGGCAATCAAATATTTTATGTTTTCTGGGTTTCTACAGAGTTTAAGCAAGGAAATTGTCTAGTCTATCACTTACTATTGCCATTTTCCAATGATTTTGACACTCCTATGTTGTTGGACTTTCTTTGGATAGCCAGCTGCCAAATAATGACAGAGACTTCTTATTAATCACGAAAGCTTGGCCTTTAGCTTAGGCTTGTTTTCAACTACATCTTATAACTGAATTAACCCATATTCTTAAATCTATGTTCTGATATGTGGCTCAATTACCTCTCCTTAATATGGCTCATCCGACTTGCTCCATGTCTACTGGCAAAATTTGCCTTGCCTAGATTCTTCCTCCTCTTCCTCTCTCTCCAGGAAATCTCACCTATTCTCTCCTTTCTAGCTATTGGCCAATCAGCTCTTTATTAAACCAATCAGAAGGAGCCTTGGAAAAGACATATCTTCACAGTGTACAAAAAGATTACCCCACAACATCCCTCTTTTGTCTAAATAAAAAGGAAGGGTTTTAACTCTAACACAGTAAAACTATATACAATAAGAACAATTATCAGGTAAGGATTACATTTACAATTGTCAAGTCCATCTGTATTGGGCATATTTGGAGAAAATATTCTATTATCAATCCTATCTTGATAAATCTAAAGGTTTATACCTAACCCACTTTCAATCGTAACTTGTTTTACTATCCTAAAGATATCTTTTTAGACATTAAAATATTTTCTTAGGTAAATAACTTAAGCTTTTAAGTCTTTCAACCTTTATAAACTTTACATCTCTTTTTTAAATTTCTTTTTTGAATTTGGTAACAAAGAAAATTGTATAACTCTCTAGTATTCAACCCTCATCAGAGATCCAAGAAGGATAAAATATTACTTGAGTAAGCAAGAGTGCAGAGTAAACAACTCCCAAAACTACAGAAATGATAGAGATATTTGGCTACCTGAACAGCCACCCAAGGTTCCTCTGCAATGTTGAGGCATCCATCTTTGGTCTACAGGCCTAGAATATCTGACAGACTTTTCTGTGAAGCAGGAATTTTGAAGGACTGTCCTACCTTGTCTTAGTAAAGTTCAGCAATCACATTATTTTGTGTCCTGCTAGTTCAGTTTGACAACATACTGTCCGCAGTTGAGGCAAGGACAGTTTCTTGTCTGGTGGCTAGCTTTTGCTACAAAAAAAGCAAACTCCATATGGAGGTCCTTTGATGCTCATCATCCTTTTTTGAAGTAAATTGCTGTTGCCAGGAGCAGATATGTCTCACTGTCATGAAAAGCCTTGTGTTATTAAAATATCTTAAATGCCATATTGTGTAGGTCTGTGAATGTTTGAAGACCACATGTATATCTAAAATATATCTCTGATTGACTTTGAAAACATACCTAACATGACTACAATTTGATTGTAGATGGCTAACTACTAACCTGCATTTCCTAATTACCCTAAACAAGTTTATAATAATAACTTTCAAGGACTAGAACTTTACATTACATTTTTAAATGAGCTGTACATGTACAATACCTTAAACAAGAGTAGAAACATATATAGTTTGTATAACAAAAATAAACTTAATTTTGTATTAATATACAAAAATCCATACCGATGTAAAATATGGTACTAGTAGGTACTTTTCAGTTTTAAATGAGATTCAATAATCTATACTTTTATCATATCTATACTATAACCCTCTTTTTCCCTTTAGAAAGATATTCCTGAATCTAATCTCCTTTGCTTAGTTTTCTCCTTGATCATTACCAATAACAACTTGTAATCAACCCTCTAAATGATGATAAGCATCCATAATCCACTGAATGACCAAAACCACCCATCATACCTCTTGGGAATGTGGGCATCATATTCTCTAGACTGTTTCCTGTTGTCTGGGGTGATGGCATCTTTAGGGGGATCCTAAGAAAATTGAGATAATGGTCAAGTCCTGGGAGAGATAGCTGCATCATTTGTTGTCCAGTCTGTGTGTGATGGGAAAGGCAGGGCTTATATGAAGTCTTGACTGGAAAAATCTGTGAGGCTGGACTATTTCAGCTAGCAGTTTTGAAGGCATTCTGAGAGGTTGGATCACCTGGACTACTTGAATTCATTGGTGTCTGGTCTTTTTTTTTCTGAAAACACTCAGGCTTCTAAAGATAACATATATAACTGTATTAACATAAATATGGAATGTGTAGTGTGTCCAAATCAGCTAAAGATGATTTTTTGTTGTTTTATGTTTGAGCAGGTAAAAGGCATCTGTTAACTTTACAAGTCTGTTTGGACTGTATAACCAAACCTCTATCTATGTCATATGAAAGGATATCATGTAATAATGTCACAAGGATTCTGTAGTCAACAAAGTTTATCGTGTTTCAGCCAGTCTCATGTAGAGGGATCAGCATATATGTCACCTGTAGATGGAAGTTTCTGTCCCACCCAGTCCTGTAGCTGTTCAGCACCAAATAAACACACAGAAGCTTATGTTAATTACAAACTATTTAGCCTATTGCTCAGGTTTATTATTAACTAGTACTTACAACTTAACCCATAATTCTTGTCTATGTTTAGCCACGTGGCATGGTACCTTTTCTCAGTAAGGCATTCTCATCTTGCTTCCTCTGCATCTGGCTTACGACTGCATCTCTGCCTTTCCTCTTCCCAGAATTCTCTTAGTCTGGTCGCCCTGCCTATACTTCCTGCCTGGCTACTGGCCAATCAGCATCTTATCAAACCAATACAAGTGACAAATCTTTACAGTGTACAAGATCATTATCCCCCAGTAAATCATCTGGTTTGTAGGTTTTTTTCCCTCATGCCTGCAGCCAAGATCCTCAGGTCTCCCCTGATCAAATCTGATCTTTATTAATTTTGAAGGAATCCATAGATTTTCATTTCCTGTGACAACACACAACGTGGCATATTTTCTGACTTCCATTCTGAAATTAGGACTTTTTTAAATGTTGGTTTAATTTATCAGTTTCCATAATACAGTGTCTCTCAGCAGCTGTTGTTTCTTGTTCTTTAGCATTTGAAAAATTTAAAGTCAACAAACAGCATACAGGATCCAGATACCTGTGCATTTCCTTTACTCTCTTTAAAGACTGCATTTTATTATTTTTAAACTATTATTTATGACTGTCTGTGCCCATTTTCTTTCCTTTCTTTGCATCTAAGCACGTTTTTAAGCACACTGCAACATTCAGAGGTTTTCTCAGCCTGGACCTGACTTGATGCATGTCTTCAGAGTTTTTCTCACTACCTGAGCCCAACCATAACCAGCTAGGCTCTCTACTGAATGGCTAGCTTATCACATGGCCTGGTGGCTGGCTGTGCCCTCTTCAGCCTAACTGTCCCATCCACTCCTAACTGTCCTAGCTCTGAGAAGCTGCTATATCCAAAATGAAGTAGGTGTTTTTAACCTAGCATGCTGGCTACTCAAGCGTTCTGCTGCACAGCAGGGCCTTTTAACGGGGCAATATCTCCGTATGCCATGAGTGGTAGGCCTACCCAAGGAACTGAGGTCACCAGAAAGCTTTCTCAGGCCTTATATGGATTTACATGCTGGATATTGGGTATCAAATGTCGTCAGACTTTCTTTGGATCACCAGCTCCCAAATAATGACACCAAGACTTATTAATTGTAAGATCATGGCCTTTGGTTTAGGCTTGTTTCCAACTAGTTCTTGTAACTTAATTAACCCATATTTTTAAATCTATGTTCTGCCACATGGCTCAGTTACTGACCCTCAGTGCAGCTCACCCGACTCGCTCCAAGTCTATTGGCATAATCTGTGTGCCCAGATTCCACTTCTTCCTCTCTCTCCCTAGAAATCCCACCTATCCACTCCTGCTTAGCTATTGGCCATTCAACCCTTTATTGAACCAATCAGAAGGCATCTTGACAAAGACATATCCCCACAGTGTGCATAAAGATTATCCCATCATTCTTCCAGTTTAATTCAATAGCTGCCTATTTTGTTCGCTCCTGTGTGTGTTGTATGTCGTTTCTTGAACGTCTCAGGAACATAGAGCGGACCTCTCATTAAAGCCATCTTTTTTCAAACATAGGTTTAGTGTTTCATCTGTGTGCCCACGTGCCAGTCAAGCTGACACACAATCAACTCATGGTTTCTAATGAGTCCCTCTTAGGCCACAGTTACCAGTTCTCTTTGAATGGCTGCTGGGAAAGATTCTCTGAGTATCCAGGAAGACTAATGGTCACTTCCTGGCATTCCTTTACTGCATGCTATGAAAGTGTAATGCTATACAAACCAGACACAAAGTCTTGGGGACACACAGCAGGACTCTCATCGAGGTAGTTTTTGTCTCCAATATGAAGACTCGAAGACTCTGCTCAGGGCTCACCCACTGTGAAGTCAGCCAAAGGGCAGTGAGTCACTTCAAAGGCCATGCAGACCTGGCTTTTCAAGGACAGATGTATGACCCACAGTTGTTACACATTATTTGGTGTGTCCCCTCTGTCATGGTGGAGTTTGGGGGACAGGATAGTGATCAAGGCAAAGCCCATGGAGAATAGCACACGGCTCCAGACTAGGAGGTCTCACAATGGTGGGGAAGAAAAGAGATGCTGGAACACTGGTGGAGCCAGAGCTTACGGTGTTGTGCCATCTGGGAGCTGTGGTGTGTCGTTAGCGATCAGAGTGCTCTTGGTTTTCCAGAGAAGGCATTAGGACAAGAAGACTCTGGAACTGAAGGGAGTTTCCCCAATGTGAGAGTGTCAGACAAGCAAGGGTGATAAGTGCAGAGCCAAGGCTAGCCATCCTGGACCAAAAGGAGGGCAGCAGGCAATACGGCTGGATGAGATACGGCTGCTCTGACCACCTACATGACAGCCATAGTTGAACAAGGATCCCCTGTGGCCTTGATAAGTGAATAAGCAAAGTTTTCCATAAAGAACATGGATTTGGTGACATCAAATTACAACAGAAAGACATTAAGGTGGATACTAGTCAGGAGACTATTAGTAACCCAGGCATGGGTCCAGATGAGCTGAAACAGAGCCTGAAAAGCAGGTTGGACACGCCCTGGACACGCCCAGACACAACCCGGACACGCCCCAGGCACACCCCAGACACGCCCCAGACACACCAGAGGAGAAAGATTTAATGTCTACCTCATATGAAGGTAAGTCTTGTAGTTTATTTGGAAACCTGTCCATTCCTGGTGCACCCATGGCAACTTGCCAATCATTTCAGTGTAGAAGGTGAAAGAAGAAGGTTGGTAAGATGGCTCAGACTTGAAGACCAGAGTGATTCCTAGAACCTCCATAGTGGAAGGAGAGAACCAAATTGTCCCTTGAACTAAACACACACACACATGCACACAAACACATGCAATGTAATTTAAACACTTTTAAATTCAATAAAGAATTTGAGACTTTTTTCCTGATCATTTGGGAGCAAATTCTTAATATCTCCCATTCAGTGTTTTTAAATGTAGTACAGAGATTACGGTGGGACTGAGAAGATGAACCATTTTTGATAATTTTGTCGTCAGTTTGATGTGTTGTCAAGTTACTAGTTTGGCATTCTCAAGCCTAACACTCTTATCAGCATCTCCATCACAGAGTGCAGTATTTACTTCCACTTCTAATCAAGGGGAACTAGCCAGGCTGAGCAACTAGTGAAGCTGCTCACTTAGTAAGACATCTTCCTACGTCAAAGCCTATTCTTTCCCCAACCGAAGAATATCTGGTGCCTCTGAGTGAAAGGATTAAAGTCTTAGGCGGTATTCTCTGCAGAGGATCAGAATTTTAGGATATGCAGGGTGTGGTGGCCCAGGTCTTTAATACCAGCACTAGGGAGGCAGGGGCACGCCAATCTCTGAGTTCAAGGCCAGCCTGGTAACAGAGCTAGTGCCAGGACAGCAAGGACAATACAGAGCAACCCTGCTTAAATAAAATAAAATAAAGAGAATTTGAGTTTGAGGGTGCAGGCTGATGAGTCCTGGCATTTCCTTAATGTAACAAGTTAAGTCTTTAATGGCTAGAACAACTTGCAATTATCTTCCATTGGTGGGCTAAACAATAATAAAAATGACAGCAATTGTTATTAAAACTTATGTGAGACTAGCACAGATCTGAAGAACTACAAGGTGAATTCTTTAAGCATCAGAGAAGGGAGTGTTTTGTTTGTTTTGTTTTTAAACACAGCATGAAAGACAACTCCTCTGGCCTCAGGTGCCTAAGTATGCCACCAAAAGACGGCTTGGTTCTCAAACTCTTCAACAACAGCTTTTCCTGATTCCTATAGAACTTACTCTTTACATAGAATATCAAAGCCAGCGGGATAGTAGTGTCCCAAAATGTCTTAATTCAGAGAATTAGTGTTAACTGAGCCTGATTAGCTTCATTTATCTGTAATTAGTTACCTTTATCTAATTAGACCCTTTGTTCCCAGTAGACATGGAGTCCAGTAGCCTAGATTACTTAGCGTCGTCCTTGTCCCTTTACAAAACCCTGAAACCAATGAACCGTGCAAAAGAATCTGCAGCTCTAGCACAGGTGTTGCCTTATGGCAAAGCTTCATCATCTGATTACACTAAGGGATTATTAGTGACTTTTATATAGAGGACGAGCCTATGAAATGCACCTTAGCAACAGCTCATTAGTTTAAGGTTGTTACTGTATTATTTATTACATTCAGCCTTCCCCATTATCTAGATTGATTCATGGACCAATATATTTTTCTCTCCTCTGTGCAGAAAAAATAAAGTAAAATAAAACCATCATTACGAAGAGTCCAGATGCAATGTTGAACAATGCAAAACAGCATTTGTTCATCAGCTCCAATCTGATTCTCAACGACAAAAGAGCTCTAAAGTTAGATGTGATCAGAAGCAAGTTTATGGTTATTTTCTACAGGAAAGGGACCTATTTAAAACTACTGAGTAACATGGGAGGGTGAGCACATTTGTTTTAAATAATATGTGGCTCTCTCGATGTTTTCGCCTAACTGAACTAACATATCAAGGTATGTGGAAAGAAAAAAGCGTTTTTTTACATTAAAATATACATGTTTTTATTTTCTCTCTGTGTCTTTCCAAAATAGATTGATAAAACATAATCCCTATATGTGTGCATCACAGTATGTATAAAATCCTTGTTTTACACTTTTGCTTTTTATAGCTTGGTTTTGATGATAAATGGAGAAGACTAACAAATTATATAATCTGGTTAAGCTGAAAACAGCAAAATTTCAGTGTCCGCTTCTAAAAAGGAAAAGTGCTTTTTCATGGCGAAGTCAGGTGTGCCTGGACGACGAGCATGTCTCAGCCTGCAGGTCTGCATGTCTCTTCTCACACCTGAAGAAGCTCTGTTTCTTGTCATCATGGAGCAATCAAGCAGCTAGAAGTAAATCCTGCCACAATCCCGTCCGAACACATAAACATGTCTATAGATGACACAGTAATTCCTTTGAATAATTTGTCAACGTGTGTCAAATGGGGTTTTAAAACCTCTACTGTCCCCGCTGCCCAGCCCCACTGTTCTGAGCCTACCCTGCCCTTCACTCATTGCTGAATCTAAACAGTGAGGTGATAACGGGGGACTGTGATATGCCAAGACGGCTAATTTGAGGAGCAATAATGAATATTTAATGACCCTCCTTTGAAGCATGAACATATAACTTTTCATCTGTGCCTTACTGAAATTATAACCATTAATCTAAAAATCACTGTTGTAATGGAAATAATAGCCAAGAATTATAGATGATAGCCCAGTCAGGACACTGCACGAATATTCTATACAAATAAGATGCATGTGGAAGTCTGCAGCCTTCTGTTCTCACTCAAACCAAGACCGTGCTTGGAAAACTACAGTTCTGTGGATAGTGGGTGCACAAAGTCTGAGTCTGGGTGCAAAAGGCCAGTACTTGAATCAAGAAATGAGCATGACTGCCAACACCACTTTCACTCCTATTTGCGTGTTGTTGGCATTCACAATGTCTAAATAAAAACAACATGTATGTAAAATGTGGCTCCCACAGAGGAAGAAGCATTGTTAGTTTGTCCACCTAAATCAAAGAAAGGGCAAACAACATTTATCAGAAAGGTAGAAATTTTATACCTTAAGTTTCATTTAAAAAAAAATATGGGTAGTTTTTCTCAGTCTGTCTCTTCAGAAACCACAGCGTGATTTTGAGAAGAAGAAAATTGGGAAATGCGTGAAGCTCCTTAAAACGGGCTTTGTGCATTGATGGGAATGTTTTTAATTACACTTCTAAGTTACATCATTCCTGGCATCTCCATAAGACTTGAGGAATTTCATATGCCTGAGACATTGCAGAGAAACACACCCATCTCCCTTGTTGGTTGGATCTGCTTTCATTTTACAGGGCAAGTGGAAACCAGTGCTACCGTGGTTGCAAACGTGCAATTCTACAGTGACTCTTACACATGTTATTAATGTTTTAAAAAGTTTGGTGTGTGCTCACAAAATTCAAGGGGGGAATGGTTTAATAATGAGAGGAAAGTGCCAAGAAAAACCTGAAGTTTCTTCCTTTGTGATCTTTAAAACATGTGGTTCTAACTGGGGTGGTCATTGATTCTGGTACTGTTGTGGGACTAAGCAGGGGGACCAGAGTTCAAGGCCAGTCTGGGTTACACAGTGACACCTTGTCAAAGGCACAAAGTGGAAAGAGGGAGGAGGGGAGGAGAAGGGAAGGGAGGGGAGTGGGGGAGAGAAATAAATTCAGGGTCCGGCTGGATGGTGAACGGTGCTGGATACCCAGGCCATCAGCATGGCTCTGCCTCTTCAGGACTCCAGTTTAAAGGCCAGAGGTAAGTGTGTCAGGACACAGTTTCCAACTGTACACAGTCATTGAACAAACTCCTAGCGGAGCAGGTGATTCAGCCAAAACCAGGGCAAGGGCAAAGGAGAAAAGCAGTTGCGGATCTCCCCGCAGCAGACAAGGTGCTTCGGATGTAAGATGGCAACATCCTCAGGTCACCTGTACGAGGAGGACCCCTTAGGAAGCTTCGTTTCCTCACCTCGGCAGCCTTGCTATGGCTTCCACGCAGATGTGGTCTTTGTCTCTCTTTAGTTCTCTGGCCCTGCCATGCCGGGCTTCTCTCCATAGCAGATATTTATAAAGAAGTCTACACTAGTCAGTTATACACAAAATCAACAGTTTATTTTGTTATGTGGCATACATAGACATACATTGGTAATGAACATATGTTCGAATATTGAGAAACGTATCTGTCTTTCCATTCACTCCGTTTCGTGGCTACTTTATCCATCAAATTCCAGTAGAGGGGCTTTGGGTTCAATTCCCTAGCACCTCGTAGACCTCAACAAACGCAGAGCAGGGTGGAGGATGCGAGAAGAGATGGCACAGACACCACAGGACAACAGCAAAGTGGGGAACAAAGGTTTTGTTTCTTAAGGGATGGGAAGCACGCTTGTGGGCAGTGAGTGAAT
>LOEQ01000012.1:553527-567157 GCA_001685075.1 Bramus lutescens
GGCGGGGACAACCGCCCTCCGCGGGTATCCGACCGCCCGGGGACAGGATGGGCAGAGCTCTCCGACTAAAGCCACCTTCCCCAACCCCCAGGCGGTCCACGAGAGGTCCGGGTGGGGGAGCAGAAGTCGCCTCGAGTCTCTGCGCAAAAGCCCAGCAAAGCACAACTGGTCCTAGGCGACCTGCTCGCAACCCGCTTCACAAGTTACCTGTGTCCAGACCGTTCAGAAGAGAGCTGGTTCCGGCTGGAAATCCTGATGGCTTCACCTCACTCCCGAGGGTGGAGGCTCTGGCCGCTCTTCTTCACTTGCCTTTCTGTTAAAGGAAAGCCCTTTTCTCATGATTTACATACCGCTTAATTCATTGCTCTAACCTAAACTAAAACACATCACTTAATAGTGCTTACAAAGGGCAAATAGAAATTCTGCTTATACACAACATTCTAAAGCTATTAACTATATAAGCTGCTTGGTTTTCCTTCTGGAACAAAATGAAAACTCTCAGTAGAAGTCAAGAGTTGGCCAAAGCTTTAACCTCCAAAAACTAATTTTCAATCCCCCAAATTTCCATTTTAAGTATAACTTTAAATACTGTTCCTAGTAACTTTAACTTGGGGTTTTAATTTATACCACATTTTAAAAGTTCATTTCACTTTTGCTATCAATTGGTTCTATTTTCCTTCCCAAAGGAGCTATTTAGAATTATTTTTTAAAATGAATTTCTTTCCAGCACACCACACTGCCAGCTCATCTCTGAAGGGATACTTTAAAAAAAAAAAGTAACTATACACATGTTACAACCATTAAGCAACACGGCAAATTAACACTATCAAGCTATGTTTTCCGATACATGAATTAAAATTTGGTTAAATGTTTTCTTCTGGGGTGAAAGGGACATGTAGATGTCTTAGTTTATCTGTGAGTGAGGGCGTTTCCGATGAGCTAAACACGGCCTGGCTGTGGGTGCTGGCAGTGAGTCTGAGGAAAAGAGAGCAGTGTCAGGGGATTCACCCTGAGCATGGTGTCTTATGTGTTGGTTTAAAATTCTTCAGCCCTTGTGCTAGAGTTGCCAAGACTTCCATCTCTGCCCATAGACCAGGTCTGTAGTGGCCCAGCAAAAGGCACTGGAAATGGCTTTGGCCTCAGCTAAGAGAGCCCCAAAGTTCTGCAGTGAACTTCTAGTCTGGAGTAGGGTCCATGTTTGTGTTGCAGCCATGGCTTCTGAGTCAGATAGTGTGAAATGGTCCCAGGCACAAATGGCAACCTCATCATCTAGGCAAGCAAAAGAAAAACACCAAGATTTACCTCTTTAACAAAGAAACTGTGAGTTTTTTACTTCTTTCACTTTTTGCAAGTAAGTAACAGAAATTCAATTTTAGAAACTGGGTATCCAACAAACACAGAGAAATCAGGAAGCTTGGTTTCTTCAAGGAATGCAAATTATATTTCACATACAAATGCATGGCGTAATTTTCTCTGTTGCAGCAAATTCATGGAAAACTTGCACCATATCGAAAGGCCATACGGAAGCAGGCATGAATCCCCTTTCTCTTAATTTTAAATGCTGTACTAGAATGAACTTGAGCCAAAGTCAAGCAAATCACAATTTGTCAGTCTGGACTTCTGAATCTGTCTGTTTACATGTTTACATACAAGTTTACATGCAGTCCACCCTGAAATGAGGAGAAAATTTAAAAAGAAAACCTCACCACTGTGGCATACATCACCATTCTCTGGTGATGGTCTTGGATACAATGCTTTTCTACCATTTTGTGGCTGTCCCCAGGCTTTCCTGGGGTCTGAACTCAAACACGCCAGGCCTGAAATGCTAGCAGAACTCACACCTTGGCCCTGCCAGCAGACTACAATCACACACTCACACTCCTGTTGCGATGAAAGTGCCATTTAGGGAGAGCAAAGAATTCTGCTCCTTCTCCCCAACCTAAGGGAAGAAAGCCTGTAACAGCACATACTAGGAAAGGACATAAAACCGAAAGCCAGGGTCTGTGCTCTGTGCCTGCAAAGAATGGTAACCCTGATTCTCAACTCTTATTTGTAGGAAAACAAGTCCACAGGGCTCAGACCTGGCTTCTGAAAAGCGTGAAGGCCAGGACATAGCTGAAACCCTGCTGCCTTCAACTATCAATTTCCTAGCTCTTGAGACAAAACGGAATTGTGGAGCTCTGTACGGTCGTCACTAGGGAAAAGAGCTCAGATTTGGCCAGAGTGGGCTGACAGGGGCTGCACCAGGAAAGAGGCTCCTGGCCCTGTGCTGTAGGAGTTAGTCCTCAGGTGTATGGGGTGAGGGAAGGGACGGTGGCCAGCGCCCAGAGCGTCTGTGGGCTGCGACCTGCCCAGGTGGGGTGAATCACTAGGCGCTTTCCTTTGCTGGGAGATCTCCACAAGGTCCCAAAGCCCCGTCTCCCTTTTCTGTGGCAGAAGAGAAATCTCCATTGCAGGAAACGTCGTTTTAAAGTGCACAAACCACTTCGATTTCTCTAAAAGACTGGAAGAGACAGTCATGAGGGGTAGCATCCTCCTGCTTTTGAACACCAGCCATGAACTTATCCAGGATGCTGGGGGAGGGGTGCTGTCAAGGAGGGGGCAGAAACTGGGGATGAGAAACAGACCCTTGGCAGAGAGAACAGACAAACACAAACACTTGTGCTGCCCACTTCCCTCGTTGCTTCTCTCCCTCCCCTGGCTCCATAGGAACCACCACAGCCCCCTAGAAGCCTCTGCGTTTCTGCCCTTAAACGGCTCCTTTTCCGAGAAGGAACAAGGTCTGTTTCCCTGACGGGGGCCTCGGGTGCTCTGTTATTGCAACTTCATTTTGTCGTTGCTTCTTTTCAAAGATTACTTGGAATGAATTGTTTCTTTTGTTTACTATCCAGCAAATGACTTCTGCTAATCTTATATTTTATCTCCCTAACATATGGAAAAGCTGTTTACTCTAGCCAATCACAATAAAGTGAAGAAAACCCCATTTTATGGAAAGGTATATATCACTAGTCTGTTGATCATTAAAGATATGATTACCCGTGGAAACCCTCAGAAGGTGGCACATTTATGCTTCCAGGAACAGATGGGGACACGCATTTTCCTTGCAAATACTTTTGAAATTGCTCTACTGGTAGCAGTATAAAAATGATATACAGATGCCAGGGCCGGCATGGCGAGGACGCGTGCACCAGATTTACACAGTAAAGCCTTCACACGAAGGATGTCAGTTCTGATTGATCTCCACTATACCTTAGGAACTTGTTGACTAGGTAGGGAAACAGTGCGAATAATTCACGGCAGCCAGTCAGATAATTCACACAGCCAATCGGTCTGCCTCCCTTCCTGGCTGTGACATATGAGCCTTCCCTGCAAAGATGTATCATTTTCCAGCTTGAGCAATATTCAATGTCAGAGAGGAAAGGCATTAAAACACACAAAAGGAGTCAGGCTGCTGCAGGACCACAAGTTGTTTTGGTAATGGGGCCAGATCCTGCTCTCTGACGACTCCTGCCAGAGTATTCGGGCCCAATTGTCATTATCATATTGATTAAAAAAAAAAGTTCATCATACTGCAATTTTAGGTTTAATGCCAACAGATCTGGAAAGAGCAAAGAATTATCCCACAAAAGCACAACCTGCTTACCACAGGGATGTTTCCCTGTTCCAGTTCATTGATGGAGTTGATTAAGTTTAAATGAAGCAGACACTGGATGAAAGTAAGGGTATTGACCACTGGGCACCACGATCTGGGCTTGAAAGGACCTGATACATGCAGAAAAGCAAGATTTGCTAAATGCTCTAATCTTCAATCAAATCTTACATCAATACAGACAAAGTTTGGTAATGAGAGATTCAATGAAGCATGCGGGAGAAAGAATTAATCCTCTTGGTCTAAACTGGCTTCAACTTTGAAGCTTGCTCCGAAGGAAAGACAGTTATCTAAATGCTAAATAAGAAACTTATTGTACTTTTCATGGCATGCTAATCTTTTGTCTATTTCATCTCTATTATGTGTATGCTCATAGATTGCAGTTGTCATGGTGATTATATCTAGCCACACTCGAGGGATGGTGGTGAGAAGCCAGGCACTGAGGTGTAAAGGACCCCCACGCAATCCACACTACAAAAGAGAGAGACAGAGACAGAGGATGGAGAAGTAGGCAGACACCAGACCCTTTCCAGGCCTTTCTTCCAGGACTAAGAAGACTGGGGTCTGGAACAGCAAGCAGGTGCCACTACTGTGGCCAGAAGAATGTGGTAGGGAACGTCAGGCATCTTTCCTACCTCAGTCTGGTCCCGTTTACAGGCTCCTCACTTGTAATTCAGAGCTTGCCTTCCTCCCTTCACAGATTCCCCTCCCTACAGCACGTCCACCACCTAGGAGGAAAGGGTAACTGGGAATGAGACCAGGGAAACAGGACTGCCACCAGTGGCTGCTGGCTAGTGGCTGCAGAGATGGGGGGATTAAGTCATCTGAGCCTGACCATCAGAGGAGTGGCCCACGGAGCCCACAGTCCTGGCAGGAGGTGGAAGCTACAGGGTCCCAGGGCCTTGGTGACCAAAAGTGACCCTGAGCCCTTTATGTGTTTTACAAAAGTTACCAAATTAAGACAGGATTATAACTGCTCGAGTCATTGTCAGGGCTGAAAGGTTGGGAGCCTCAAATATGCCCCAGCAGTATTGATGAAAAGCTTAAAAAGTAATATAAGGGAGAAAGGAGCTCGGAAAGTAACATGTATAACTCTTATTAAAGAGGAGCACCACGGCGAGGTTGTGAACTTGAATCACTGTTTGAACTTTAATTTGTTCATTAACAGGATCTGCCCCTCACTGCGAATGTTATTACTTCCCTTTGCCGCCCAGCAACAACTCTGGGTATAATGAAAGAGTCAGGCAAAAAGTTAAACGCCTGGTAATTAATTCATTTAATTGAAAGGGGGGCAGGGAGAGAAAAGGGTCCCCCTCAGAAGCAGACGGCAGGGCTGTAAGAAGGAGCAAGGCTGCAACCTGCGTGGAGGCCTTCTCCAAGGCCAGCTGTCCCTGAAAGAAAGGAGGCTGCCTTCTGATGAGGCCTTCAGCCAAATGAACACCACAAGGCCCTGAAGCACCTCTCCCCAGTGCTGCCTGTCTTTGCACAAGGTTCTACCCATGGACTACTCTGGAGGATCTGTTATGGTGGCATGGATGTCAGAAATCCAAAATCAATGTGGCCTCATAAAATCTTCCATTAAAAAGTAGGGAATCTTTGCTTTTCCCCACTTCCTCCCTTGGGTCAGGCCCCTGATAGCTTTATGTTTCTAGATGAGTGGATGGGGACCATGAGGAGCTGGACGCAAGCGTCCTGTTTGCGTCTTCCGCTGCCCTGCACCATATGCCTTCTCTCTTCCTTCCCCTCCTGCAGATGACCTCAGTGAACTCAGAAGATGGGTCCCAAGTCCACCCCATTGCCCTCGCTCAGCAACAGCCGGACCGAACCAGCTTGGTTTGCCTGTGACCTCATAGCCTACGTTTTCTTTGCCACCTACCTCCTTCCTGCACTTGTCAACCGCGGCACAAAATGCCCTTCTCACACATCTCCCAAGGCACAGTCAGGCACCTTGGAGCCTGAAGCCACGCTCGGAGCACGATGCTGCCCTGGCCGGTAAAAGAGAGGCCAGTAAAGGCCAGGTAATCAGCAGTAGGTCAGGCTATTCTTTCCTATTAACCACAGTTAGGATTTACTAATACCTTAAAAACTGAAGTTTGTATAACCAGCACAATTTTTTTTAGAAGTATAATTATCCAACCTTGTATTCTCTCACCCTAAAACTAGTATGGACCCAAAACAAAACAGCAGGGAGAGAATACGAGACAATACACACAAAGTACATTAGAACCCCTATTTCCTCAGTTTGTGTTTTCAATTATTCATTTCTTAACTCCTGAGAGAAAATGGGACTTTATCATCCAATTAAATTAACACCAAATAAATTCATCAAAGTTGCT
The DNA here is from genome assembly GCA_001685075.1 of Bramus lutescens. NCBI lineage: Eukaryota > Metazoa > Chordata > Mammalia > Rodentia > Cricetidae > Bramus > Bramus lutescens. Next base: position 559,513 of record LOEQ01000012.1, read on the forward strand.
GGGATGGGTCCTCTCCTGTTTATCATAATGTATCTTTTACAACAACACTAGCCTTCAACGTCTGACTATTATAGTTGATTTTTCTCATGTCTTCCTTGAAGCTGAGGTACACAGACTCTCAGTCTGAACAGCAGAAAGGGGGAGGGGCTTATTACATGTTTTTTTTAAAAGGAGAAAACTACAGGGTTTATTTAGAATCTATAGCTTTCTACCTGCTGTAGTGCCTACATACTAAGTAAGCTCAATTTCCCACAGTTGCAGAGATATTCTAGTGTTATTCTGAACAATTGACACTAAATATTAGGAATCTACAAGCAAAGCAAACAAATTGACCCTACTACCCTCCAACACACTGCTGGCCTCCGAACAGCACAGCAGTTTAAGGTGTGGTAACCCTGACCCTAGCCTATGTAGACCCAGATGACAACACATATGCGTGCAGGAAGAACTCCTTTCCTCTCTCTGGCAGTCTTCCGACTACCGAGGTGAACTACTCCCAACTGCCTTTATTTGAAAGCACTGATGGTTCTAGTTGGCTATTTGCAGCTGCTCCAAGCCCTTTCCCACCCCTTAGGCAGCCACTGATCTGCCTGGTTGATCTTCCACTGCATTCCTACAGGAGGCAGTGCAGCTTTTTAAGAGCAGCTCTCCTTGTCCCTTGGAAGCATCACATGAACTAGTTTACTGAAGGTCCCTGGCACTATGTCCAAACACTCTCCTCGCTAATCCCTTCAGTTTAATGGGACAGGCACAACTATATCCCTAAGGCTACAGGACCTGAATCTCAGGAGTAGGTCTCAGCACTGAGCTAGGACCCTTTGGATGATGAGCCTGGCTTAAGAGCTGGTACTCTCCACTCTGGCTCTACAGAACACTATGCTGTGTTCTGGTCACTCCTTCTGGTTGCTAGCTACAGTGCCCCTCACTTCCACGCTGTAAGGCTGAGCTTCACCTGTCCACAAACTCAGACAGTCCCATATTAAGAAATTCACCAAAACGCTGGAGCGATGGTTCAGTGTTAGAAGCACTGGCTGCTCCCAGAGGACCTGGCTCAGTTCCCAGCACCTGCATGCCAGCTCCTCATCTCCAGCTCCAGGGGACCCCACACCCTCCTCTGGCCTCATGGGCTGCAGGCACACATGTGGGACACAAACACAGACAGCAAGCAAAGCACCCATACCCACAAAACAGGATAACAATTAAAAGAAAGAGAAGAAATCCTCTGAAGCCATTCAGCTAGAGAGCAGAACATTTCACATTCAAACAGGAAGCGTCTGATGCTCCCCTGCTGTCGTTCCTACACCGTGCTGGCTCAAACACACCACAGTGTGAGCTGATGGAATGTTACCATCGTAGGGTACTGGCCAACTTTAGAAAATACCCTGTTAGGCAGGACCGCCTACTGACAATGGGTGCTGCTTTTATTGTGCAGTACATTAGATCCTGAAGCTCACAGTAGGGTGGGTGTTGATGAGGACATTCCAGGACATTCTATTCTCCCTGCTTTTCTAGGATCTGAGCCCCAGGCTGGAACCCTAGATCCTCTCCGTATCTGCAATGTGATTCTATGGGGCACTGGAAAGGGACTATTCCCATTGCATCATCAATGTCTTCTCAGCACCCAGAGAAAAAGAAGAGAAAATGAACACAGAAGATAAGATGTTGTGGGGTGGTTGGCTTTGCTTCATTATGGTGTTTGTTTGTTTTCTTTTTGTTTTTTTGAGACAGTTTCTCTGTCGCTTTGGAGCCTGTCCTGGAACTAGCTCTGTAGACCAGGCTGTCCTTGAACTCAGAGATCTGCCTGCCTCTGCCTCCCAGAGGCCTCCTGAGTGCTGGGATAAAAGGAGTGTGCCACCACTATTTTGTTTTTTGAGTCAAGGTCTCATGTAGCCCTAGGCTTGACTTCAACTTGGCATTTAGCTATTGTGAGATATTTACTAATACTGGAAGACCTGTCACTGTGATTGGTTTAATAAAAAGCTGAATGGTCAATAGCTGGGCAGGAGAGATCGTTGGGCTTTCCAGGGAGAGAAAGGAAGAGGAGGAGGAATCTAGGCACCCGAATTATACCAAGGAGACACAGTGAGACTCCTAAGAAGTCAGACAAGGGCTCAGAGTGGAGGTAACCGAGCCACACGGCAGAACATAGATGAACAGAAACAGGTTAATTAGAGGTATAAGAGCTAGTTTGAGACAAGCCTAAGCTAAAGGCTAAGCTTTCACAATTAATATCTCTGGGTCATTATTTGCCGGCCTGCGGTCCAAAGACAGCCCAACAAAAAAGCTTGCTAAGTGTAGCCAAGGCTGGCCTTGAACGCCTGATCCTCCTTCTAGATACTAGGATTAGCTCTCCTGTCTTGCTAGTCTGTTTGTAAACGGAACTCTCATCTCTGCAGTGGAAACTGAGTGTTGTGGAAAGAATGACGATAAATGTTCGCAGGCAGTCACCTGAGGCAACCTGTGGCATGCAAGCCGGTTCTCTTTCTCTACCTTAGAGTGTGGCAGTGGGGCTTGAAAGACTTGCTGAGGAAAATAACCTTCAACAAGAAAAGAACAAGATCTGAACATCTCAACAGCTCTCTCTAGGAGATGGTTCCTTCACTACGGCTACAGGTCTGGACTTCAGGTATTAAGGAAGCTATTTGCTTTCCTTATATGTAGCAGGTCTTTAGAAAATGTGCAAATAAATAAATAAATAAATAAATAAAACCACCCTCTCAATATGACAAACTATTGTGAGCCCGAGAAAGGAAGTGTAGTGACTGTCTTGTGTTAGTCACTTGGCTCTAGAGTCCTTGATAAAATTACTCTATTCTCCTAAGTTCCTAAGGATGGTTCATCTTTCATATTTTCTTTTAAACACCTGGGTAAACAAACCTTATCTCGACTTACAAAGACTGTGTTTCAGCACACAAGTCTGCACGTCCATAGCACTTAATAAACTAAGTAGTTCTGTCCACTTCCTCTCACAGGAGGAATAGATGATGAATATTACTACTATATACATTTTGTCTTTCAAGAAAATCAGAATATGCCTCTAGTATTAGAACCGGGACATGATAAGGCCAGTCTTCACTGCTGAACCAGGACTTTCTTACACCTGGTATTTTGCATTTCTTAGGGCTCACTTACTTAGGATCTACATGTGAATTTTGTAAACTTAAAGTCAGTAACTCCTCCATGAGAAAGAGATGGATTTCAAGCTATTCCTACCGAGTTTATTACCTTACCTATCAAGTGATAGAAAGTACAACATTTAATATTTAAAATCATTTGGCTGACTCTTAAATCTTAAAAAAAAAAGGCAGACATAATTCTCAGGGCATCTGAAAACACTAAGGTCTCACACCTCCCATATGGGGTGGGGTACTGGTTCTTCCCTTTACTGCTAAAAACGGCTGTTTTGTTTTCTTGGCAGGTAAACAACACATGGAAGTCCCACAGAGAGAAATTTAGAATTGCTGTTGTCAGCCTTATTCATTGGACTATCAGGTACACATTCCTCCTATATGGACTGGGGTGGTCTATTTCCTAGCAGATACAGATAAAAGTTCTGACTTTCACGTGGAGCTGAAATAAGGATGTTACTTTTGTCTAAATCATGTTAGGAGAATCCTCAGCTCCATTTGACTTTGGGCACTTACTTGTCCTTTCTCTGTTGGCGGGTCTTCCCAGGGATGAGAGCGCCAGCATTTGCAACACTTTGTTTAAGCAGAGAAGTTCCTTCATCTTTGTCCAGTGCCCTCCACCTTCCCTGGTCACTGGATGTGGTGGTTTGAAAAAGAATTACCCCCTCATAGGCTCATAGTTTGAATGCTTGGTCCTCAGTTAGTGGAAGTGATTGGGAAGGATTAGGGGGTGTGGCTTTGTTGAAGGTGTTTCACTGGAGGTGGGCTTTGAGGTTCCAAAAATCCATACCAGGCCCAATCTCTCTCCCTCCTTCCCTCACTCTCCCTCAGCCCCACCTGCAACTTGCTGATCAGATGCAAGCTCTCACTTACTGCTCCAGAGCCACACCTGCCTGTCTGCCCGTCTGTCTGCCTGTCCTGTCTACCCTACTGATGTAGGTGGGTCTTCTGTCTATGTGTTACTTTCATTGGTTAATAAAGAAAATGCCCTGGCCTTTTGATAGGCCAGCCCTTAGGTGGGTGGAGTAGACAGAACAGGNGAGGCTAGATATAATGGGCCAGGCAGTGCTTAAATGAATACAATCTGTGTGTTGTTATTTTGGGGTAGAAGCTAGCCATGTGGGAGCCAGGCAGGACGAAAAGCAGGCCTACTCTCCCCTTTCACCACACCCTACCTGCCCTGTCTGCCCTGCCTGTCTGTCTGTCCGCCCTGCCTGCCCTGCCTGTCTGTCTGTCTGCCCTGCTTGTCTGTCTGTCTGCCCTGCCTGCCCTGCCTGCCTGTCTGTCTGCCCTGCCTGTCTGTCTGCCTGCCCTGCCTGCCTATCTGCCATGCTCTTCACCAAGATGATCATGGACAAAACTTCTAAAGCTGCAAGGGAGCCCTGAGTTTGATGTTTCCTTTAATAAGTTGCATTGGTCATGGTATTTCATCACAGCAAAAGAATGGTATTGGCACTAATCACTAATAAGCTTATAGCCCTCTCTATAATACTAAATAAAAGTACTGGACCTGAACTCATAAATATTCTTCCTCAGCTAATTATATTTTTTCTTCTAATTATATTTGTATGCTTTTCTTGATTTCTCAGTCTCAGCTGGAGTTGAATATGGCTTATTTATACAACTTCTAAATTTATCCCTGGGGTTTGGAAGAGCAATTCTAGGTCCTTCCTTCAAAAGAACTAAACTACTTCAAAGCCCTGACCACCCACCTCTTTTCCTTTCCCTGTTTCTCTTTTCCTGTGCTTCCTCTACCCCATCATCCACACTCTGGTCTTGAAGATCCTTAGGGTTTAAAGTCAGCAGGTTAGGAGTTGCACGCTTCTCTGTTTTTTGTAGTAGGATGCTACTGTTTACAGCAATATATAGTTATTACTAAATACATACTTTATGGTTTATATTATTCATAACAAACTTAAAAATTACAAATGGTTTAGTTCACAGTTTAGTTCTACTTACAGTCTAAGGTTGGCTGAGGATTTTTTACTCTTGTTCTTTTATAGTTCAAGGAATGTATAATACCAATTACAGTGCAACCCTATTTTAGCTAGGATATCATGATTTAAAAAAAAAACTCAAACACATATTATAAATAGTTTAAAAATCATGCCAGAATTATGAACTGTTATAAAAATCTAAAAAATTAAGCAGTCTTTATTTATTTATTTTCTACTTTTTTGTTTTATTTTGATTTTTTAGTTTTTCTCTCTTTTTTATTCTTTTTCATTAAAAATTTCNCCCTATTTTCTACTTTTTGAAGATAGGTTCTCACTGCATAACCAGGAACTCACTGTGTAGACCAGGCTAGCCCCAAACTCACACAGATCCACTGTTCTGCCTCCAAAGTGCTAGGGTTAAAGGTGTGTGTCACTACATCTGGCCCAACCAAAGTCTTCATAGTATAGCTTTCTGATGTAAACTGTCTCTACAGTATACAGCAATGCACTGCTATACATGTACATGATTCATAAATGAATACTTCATTGACATTGAAGACAACTTATAATTCCAGATGAGAACGTCCCTTCAAACTGCCCCTTGGTAACTACTCTCATGCCAAGGATGGCGCCGTTCTTCAAACCGTATTGGTAAACTAACCGTAGAACTAATTTAAAAGTCACTCAAGAAAGCAATCCAATTCTTTCAGTTTGTTTTGGACTCAGATGGTACTACTCTGGTTCGGTTCTACACTTTCTCCTTCAGGCGCTAAAGGAAGAAATAAGTGACTTCTCAAAGTCTTTTAAAACAAGATGTGTGCGTGGGTGCCAGTGGAGAGCTGCAGAAGATGTCTTAGTGACAGAAACATCGTTCTAGCATGGCGGCTTCCAGAGCAGTTAGCTGAATAAGAGTACACCAAACTATGCATGCACATTGCAAAAATACAGACAGTTTATAGTCATACCTTAGTTACAGACTTTCAGCACTAAAGTACAGTATTAGGAATAAAATCATCCCTAACTTCTTTCATTATAGAACTTAACAAAATTTTACATTAAGCATATCTTTCAGATTTCACACAAAATGTTTTGATAATCAAGGGTGACGTTACTGGTGAGAATGATTTTGAGCATTATCTAAGAAAAATTATAACTAAAGATCAATGGAGCAAATATCCTGGGTATGCTTCCTATTTCTGCTAAATCAGTTAATTTTAACCAGGTGTGTGCATGACTAGTTAGGATGTGTTTTGTTTGTACGACTTAATTGTATGGATTTGAAGTTGGGCTTAGAAAACAAAGCTAAGTGGCTTCAATTTTAACTAAAAATTTAGAGCTTTCATTTACATATAGCTAAGCAATCTAGCATACCATATAAGAAGCAACTTTTAGGAAAACTGCATTCTAAAATAGCTAAAGGAATATAAGCCCATAAGTCAGGTACATCTTTTAAACTTTGTTTGCAAAGTTTGAGAAAGCAAAACTCACGATGCTGTGACAAGGACACAGATGGAGAGAATTTTCTGACTCCTAATAAGTTTTATTCCCTTAGTGAGCATAAATTTCCCAGCGGTATAAATGAGAGATCACAGGTTTTAGCTCTTTAATGATAGTGTTCCTTGTTTTTTTTGTAACCAGGAAATAATGTTACATTTTAACAAGTATTAAACGCTTATAGTGACCCTGCTCATTGGCGAAGCTGAGTAAAGAGTCTGTAAGGACACTTAAAGAACAGCATAGACGGACGAAAAGAGAAACGTGCTGTGGGGAGTGTTCGTGGAGTTCACTGCAACAGTAACCCCACCATTGGCATTCCCCAGGATTTGGTCCATGGAAATACCACTCTGACAAACAGGTCTTAAATCTGAGTTGAAATGTTCTGGCTTTTCCAGTTTTAGAAAGCATTTGGTACCCCAGAACTCTCTTAACTTCCTGTGGACTGTTCAAGAGGCCACATGACGTTATACCCGCCTGCTCCTTACTTTATATGAATGGAAGAAAAAGAGAAAGACTCCTTCCTATGCGGCTGTTGTGAGTGCACAGATAAACACCTACAAAATGGTAAGTGTTCCTACTTCCTTCAACAACTGGGAAGATGTCAACCAAGCACAAAATATTTTTAGTGTGTGAGCTAAAATCTCCTCTGACTGATAGCCTCAGATGTTTCCTTATGAGATTCTGTGTCGAGAACTGGTTTATATATTATTGGTCTTTCCTGATATCACACTTCACAATAGCTTGATATGATGACGGTTGTCAAAGTCACCACAGAGACATCTCTGTCCTAGAGTGACGTAGCGTATTAGCATGACGATATCTAAAACAACAGAACAAAACCGAGCACCTGGTGAGAGGGCCGGTTTGGGGCGCAGGGGCAGGCTGAGGGACACGCCACGGGAGCCTAAGGGACTCCTTGCTTCTTGCAGAGCGCCTCCTGGGAGGTACCGTGGACCGTCGAGGGTTCGCGACCCGAGGAGGACAGCAGGTTTCCCCAATTCCAACCCCATCCAGCAAGTCTACTGCACCGTCACCACGTAACGGTCCACACGCGAGCTAGGTTGGCTCAGCGGGTGACTCCGC
>LOEQ01000012.1:567531-585574 GCA_001685075.1 Bramus lutescens
GGGTGCCGCCCCCTCCCGGCTTCTCAGCCCGACGGGTGTAATCGGCCCTCTTCCGGAGATGAACGCGAAGCGACGTGGAAAGCCTTCCACCAAAATGAGCTGTGATATCCTTTTGATGGCTATAATTTATTCCAAATCGTCACTGGACTGAAACGATCAATTAGCAGCCCGAAACGCACTGTGAAGTAAATTGTCACACTCTCTATTACAGGGTGGTTATCATATATTTATAAGGTGTGTTTTCTGCAATCAGAACCAACAAGGTGTTGAGCGATCAGTCATAAACTCACTTCTTAAAGAAAAAAAGGAGAGAGAGCGAGAGAGGGAGAGAGGCATTTGTGGCAGGGGAGAAAAATCCTTATGACAGTTATCCCTCCCTCCCCTCCTGACGCTTCTCTAGGAAACTGGAAAGAGCAGAAGGGCCGTGCACTGACTTCTCTGAGACCCACGCCACCCGGGGAGCAGTGGGGGCTGTGGGCTAGGAGGATGGTATCCCGGAGGAGAGGTTTCCCTACTGCGGACACCACAGGCCAGGCATAAGGATTATTCTTCCCATTCCCTCCTATCCCTAGACTCTTTCCAAGCTACCAGCAGAATGGTTGCATTCCAACCACAAGCGTCCCTTCTTCCTCAAGCCTCAAGGTATTTTAGGGGTGCTCAGGGCGACATGGAGTGCCCACTATGGGAAACATGTTATCCTGAATTGAAGTCATTATCAGCCATGAACAACCATGGCAAACAGTTCTACGAAAATCATAAGAAATGCTGGTTCCATCTGGTGGGCTATTGGCACTGGCCCAAACCATGGAGGCATTGCTATTTTCCCCATCGTCATTCTGAGCTGTTGCAACTATACAGCCACACATTCTGAATGTCTTTTAGCAAGCTTTCCAGCAGTCGTTCAGGAATCAACTATAATCCTTTTTGGAAGGATTCTGGTTTGCATCGAAATAATTCTTTTTGCTTGAAAAACAACTCTAGGCACTCCTGTTGACAAGGTACCCCATCCCAACACTCTATTCAGTTATGGGACAAACAGCCTCCCTCAACCCTCAGGAGCCAGTCACCTGCTAGCATGACTGCAGGGCCCAGCCTTTCAGATAATGCTTTGGGAGTGTCCAAGCCCAGACAGTCTTGGATGCTCATGTTTTCACCCCAACAACAGACCAAAAACTTAAAATGATAATGGTCATTGATTGGCCTTTTCTTTTTTCTTGAGTTCATGGATGTCATCTTCCTGCCTCACCCTTTCCAGTGTATGTACTGCCTAGAAAAAAAATTAAAATTTTAATTTAGTGGGGTTTTGTTGTTGTTGTTTGGGTTTTTTCCCCCCGAAACTGTTAGCTAATGATAAAGAAAGAAAGCTGGGCATGGTAGCTCATACTTATATTCCCAGCACCTTGGGACAGGTAGAGTTAGTAGCCAATCTGGACAATGTAGTGAGTTCCAGGTTAGCCTGAGATGCCCCCTGTTTTTTTTTGAAGGGGAGTGATTTGCAAGAAAAAGCCACAGTGGGAATTCCCTGATCTGGGAATGTCATCTCTTCTTTCTTCCCAAATTCAGAATCTCTTTTTCAGGGTTAGTGCCTGAGGTTCACCCACACTGCTTTAGCTAAGGTCAGTGGTGGAGGAGGGAAGAGTAGTGGGGGAGGGGGTAGTGATGGGGAGGGAGGGTAGTGGGGAGGGAGGAGCAGNAGTGGTGGGGGACGGGAGCAATAGGGAAGAGAGGACAGGAATAGAGAAAAGGGGGAGGAATGGGGAAGAGAGGGGAGCAGTGTGGAGGAAAGAGGAGAGCCTATAAAACTCCAGAACAGCCTTCTTGGGAGAAGCCTTAAGTGGAAGGCAGAGGCCCTTGTCCCAGACACCCAGCTCTGAGAGTGAACCGTGGCTTCCTAATGAACTTTAAATTACCAACATCGCTAAACTCTCCCTTAATAGACTTGTAAAGATCTGCTTGCTACCTTCCCCCCTCCATGTAGAATTTGTAATCAAGAGCCCAATTTTGTCATTTGGAAATACTAATTATCTAATCACGGCATGCTGCATAACGTACTTGTCTGCCCAATTAGCTAGGACAATTATTAAAATTCAGAGGCCTAATTATGTCTCAATTTAATGCTGGCAAACTTGCATACAGAGCAGTAATTAAAATCCTCTCTCTGCCTCTGCCTTTAGGGCACAAGATGATTAGGCCCTGTCAGGGGGTGGACTGAACCAAACCAGTGAAGCGTATTGTGCAGCCTGACCCTGCATTGTTAAGTGTGTCAACATATTAACCTGAATTCCCTTCAGCCCCCACATAATCACATTTGGTGCAGGAAGAAAGGAGCTAAAACATGAAGCATTTTATTAAAAAAACATAAATTCTTTTTAATTAATGCGATGAGGGTTCTAGTGAATTCCATGCTTCCAAGTGCTGGAAGACATAAGACTGGCTCATCTAATTACTGGCAAATTTGCTCTTGTTAAAACTCCTTTAAAAAAAAAAAGAAAGAAAAAGAGAAACCTTATTTAATGGAAATGATTTTGGGGTAGAATATACAGGGAGGGGGAACCCAGCTATTCGACTTTCAGTAACATAGTTGAATACTAGCTTTGATGAGCGAACATAAGTAAATGTTGACTTCCAAATGGTTCGGCCCAAGACTGCAGGCATCGAGGGGCTATACTTTAATGGTTGAAAGACGTTAATAAGAGTGGAAAATTAAAAATCACAATATTGAAACAAATTCAAAATATTTATCTTTGGTATTCCTAAAGTTTGATATCTGAAAGCCAACCAGCGCGAGGAGGCCTTCACGCCAAAAAAGTCTACGATGCTTTGGAAGCCCCTCAGTGTCTGAATCCCGGACACCACAGCCTGTTCGCTCTGCTGTCTTTATATACCCTCCCCTACAAATTAAGGAGACATGCAAAGCCCACTGAGACTTCTGAGCTGCCTCCTGAATTCTGGGTTTCATTCATGGTGGCTTTTTTTCTTAAGCTTATTTATATATTAAGCAAATGAAGGTCAATGATCAATCTAGCCCCAAAATAGCTAATTTACAACAAGGATTTTTTTTTCAGTTGCTTCCAAACTTTTCAACACAAGATAGCTTCTAGAGAGTAAGACAGAGAGACAGACAGACCAATATGCACACGCCCTATGGCAGATTGACTGAGAGATGCCCTCAGTCTTTGGCATTTGAACACTTGGTCCAGAGTTGGTGACACCATTTGGGAAAGTTTAGACAGTGCAGCCTTGTTGAAGGGAGCGCCATTGGGAGCAGGCTTTGAGATCACTCCTTCTGATTCATGCCTGTTAGGATGTGAGCTCTCAGCTTCCTGCTCCTTGCTGTCATTCTCCTTTGATTTATGAGCTCTTATCCCTCTAGAACTGGAAGCCCACATAAACCCTTCGTTCTGTAAGTAGCTGTTGATCATGGTATTCTATCACCGCAACAGAATTGTAAGGAACAGGCGGCCTGACCTAGCCAGAGCTCTCTAACTCGGTCTTATACTGCATCTTACTACCGAGTGATGCAGTAGGCTTGGCGGGGAAGCCTCCATTTGATTGCATAAGGCAGTTAAGAGATTTGTCCCACGCTTACCACCCTATGTCCCACTTCTGAATTACAGGCAAGGCGAGACTAACCTAGCCATCCTGCCTCCACTGCTTCTGACAGAGGGCTAGAGATTCAGGTATCAGGCAGACCTGTTAGTTTGGTTAAATATCTCCTGTTGAGACCAAAGTATGGATGATGTTAGAGTAGCCAATAGATAGAGCAGATGCAACATGCTTGAGGCCCCTCTATCCTCAGTCAATACCCCTTTGCAAAATGCTTACTCAAATTGGCTAAACTGGTCCGTTTTCTCCCTTTTACCTTGTAAAAGCATTGTGTGTACATGTGGATGCATGTGTACAGATTCGTGTGTGTGCGCATGTGTACATGCATGTGTGTGTGTGTTTGTGCATGTGTGTGTGCATGTGTGTGTGTATGTGTATGTGTGTGTGTGAGAGTTCTTCTATCACTCCCCACCCTACTTTTTGAGACAAGGTTTCCCACGGAACCTGCCATTTATGGAGTCTTTAAGAATAGTACAGGGCTGGAGAGATGGCTCAACAGTTAAGAGCACTGGGACAACCCAAGTTCAGTTCCCAGCACCCACGTGACAGCTCACAGCCATCTGAAACTCCAGTTTCAGGGGACTTACCACCATTTTCTGGGCACCTTGGGTACGACACACACATAATATAGTTACATACATGTAGGCAAAACACTCAGGCACATACAAAATTAAACCAGACTTTAACAAGAAAGACAGACAGAAAAGCTGGCCAATGAGTTCCCATGATCCTCCTGTTTCTGCCACTCCAGCGCTAGGATTTCAGGTGTTCACCCCCACACCTGGCTTTTAACGCAGGTGGTTGGGACCAGGGCCTCATGCTAGCACAGTAAGCACCCCCCCCCTTTCCCACTGAACATCTCTCCAGCCGACTTCTTTCAATTTTTGTATTCTGCAAGTGTGCGCAGCTTCATCAGACTCAGCAATAGAAGATGCCTTCCCCAGGTCTTGCTCTGAATGCTATGTGGTCTGTCCCGAGACAGTTCTGGCTGGTCCCTTCACATTCTAACAAAGGTACTGACTACAGAGAAGTCATTACAGAAGCCACATGTCTAGAGCTAGGGCAGGCCCTTAGGTGCTTGTGCTAGCAAATCAGGGGGCTTAGGCTGGCCCCAGACCTCCCAAGGAGTGTGCCCTATGTCTTGACAATGGCCTTGCTCTGAATCTCCTCGGATAGCAGGCTGAAGTGCAAATCTGTGTTCTGACTTGTCCCAGTGCCTGTCAGCATGTTTCCCTCCTGTCAGCAGCAATTGACTGGTCAGGCTCACCCCTGTACAGCAATTGTAACAGCTCATTGACAGACCAGTGACCCAGCTGGACCTGATAATGGAAAACTATTGATTTTCGTGGGTTCCACAAATCTCAAATGAACGACCGATGTAATGTCATCAATTGTCTCAGACTCTTGATAACCCAGGGGGAAAAGTTTCAGGGCTGCCTGGATTTCCTGACAATAGTGCATTGGGAAGAAGCAGCCCATATCCTGGGTGGTTTCCCTGGATGATCCCCCATTAGTCCATCAGAGCATCCGCCCCAAGGCTTAGACATATATTGTCAAAGGGGGGTTAGCGGTAAAGTAGGGCAACTGAAACCTTACACCTCACCCAGTAGACACCTGTGGAGAGACCGAGGGAGGACCATGTTTAAAACGGGTATTTGTTTGGCTATGAGAAGAACGCAGGGCCTCCCACAGGTAAGCGTCTTACTGATGAACCACCCCACCAGCCCCGCCCACTTGTTACAAACCTGACTGGGCTGGGGGGGGGAAGCTGAGGGAAACCGAAACTATATTGCCTCTCCATGGTCCTGATGTACGAAATTGTGACAGAATTATTGCCTCCGCTTGCCTTTGCTGATGTGCTTAAGGTAGAAAGGACATCTTGACAATTGTCCGGCTGTGTTTTTAAATGTCTTGTGTGGGTGATAGGAAACCGTTGTTTCGATTTTCAAAACTTCCTTCTTTTATCATTTAAAACCCATCCAACGGGCTGGAGAGCTGCCTGAGCCATCAAGAGCACCTGCTGTTCTTGCAGAGGACCCCCGTTCAGTTCCCAGCATGGTGGCGGCTCACAGCTATCTATAACTCCAGATCCAGGGAGTCCCACACCCTACTCTGACCCCTCAGGCACCAGGCGTGCACATAACATACACAGACATACGTGCAAGCAAAACACACACACATAAAATAAATCAATTTTTTTAAAAAGCAAAAATAAAAGCTATCAAACATTGCCTTATGCATTTCAAAGAGTTATTTCTTTTAAAGCCAAATTGGCAATTTTTTCCCAGTAGAAAAACGGTGACAACTCTGTCATGTATGCTGAGTTCTGATGGACAGAATGTCCATTAATGGCCTCTGTCAAAAGGAACTTCCTTTGAAAAGAAGAAAAGCGGAAAAGCTATTGAAGCTATTGAGCCTCCGTGTTGACCCAATGCACTGAGTTCACAGTCTCCTTGTGAGGACATAACCACCTCGTGGTCCTGATCAAATTGAGACACTGTAAGAAGACGGTTCTAGAGGAGCTAGAGGAGCAGATCAGAGAGTGTGGAGATCACAGGCTCACCTCCTTGGCTGTGGCTCAAAGCCTGTTGGAGAGAGAAGTCACAGCAGGGAGGCAAAAAACGCAGACCTCAGGGGATGAGCCCACGCCTGGAAGGGCCTTGTTCACAGGACTTTGCTGTCTTCACACTCTGCTGTAATAGTCTCTCTTCTGATTAGCTTCACCCCTAAAACGCCACACCTGGTCTTCCGGCGCCACCACCGAAGCCAACACTGCTCACTGGAGGAGGCCTGTGAAGAAAAGAAGACAGACAAAACAAACTCAGCGCCGTCTGGGCTGTTCTCAGCCACACAGTCACTTGGCTGAAAGAGACAATTATCCGCTGCCGTGGCAGTAGGTCAGACTAGGTGATCCAGGCTCTGGGGCTCTTTAGGGCAGCACCAAGTGTAGACAGTAGGATCAAAAGCCGGAGAGACCTTCCTTTTAAATTGTTTAACTTCTATGGAGTTTGTTCTTTGGCAATTTCATACACAGACAAAATGCGTTCAGGGGAACTCTTAGGATGGGCCTTTTTTTCTTTTTAAACATGTTCCAGGAAGTTGTCCTGACTTTACTCCCAGCTTTATCTGAGGCTATGCCCCAAGCCTATTCCTAAAGCAGTTGCTGGCAAGAGGAAAAGATGGTATATCTCTGATTTGGTTATTGGATCCCTGTGCATCCTCTGAGAGCAGGAGACACAGGGACCTTTCCCAGACTACACCACACCTAGAGATCAACCACCATGGTGTGTGTGGGGAGGGGCTCTGTTAGCAAGGAAGAAAATGGCCATGTAAACTCGGGTCACTGTATGACAGTGATTAGAAGCGATTCACCACCTAAGAAATTCGAGACACCATATGACGAGCAAGCCTGCACCACACAGAGAAGTATTGAAGCGCCAATGCACTGCCTTGAGACCTGATTGGACCTGCCATCTCTGTTATAGATGGCAAAGGCCACACCAATGGCCACAATAAAAGAACAGAACTGCTCATCCAAGCCCTGACAACATTTTTACCCAAAGATTCTTAAGAGATAGTGCACAGTGGCTCACAATGCTAATCTCATCACTTGGGAGGCAGAGGCAGGCAAATCTTTGAATTCGAGGACAATTCCAGGACAGCCAGGGCTATGCAGAGAGACCCCCATCTCAAAAAACAACGAAATACCAACAAAAAGATCTTAAGAGATTGATGGTTGTTTTAAGGTTCTGAGATTTGGAGTAGTTTAGTTATTACATACCAACATGGTGCGGGATTCCCCTCTGAAGGTGTGAATATGCTTTATTACCATTGGTTAATAAAGAAGCTGTTTTGGCCTATGGCAGGGCAGAATACAGCCAGGCAGGAAATCAGAACAGAGATATAGAGAGAAAGTAGATGAAGTCAAAGAGACACCATGTAGCTGCCAAAGGACACAGCTGTTGGAACTTTACCAGGTAAGCCACAGCCTTGTGGCGATACACAGAATAGAAATGGGCTAATTTAAGATGTAAGAGTTAGTTAATAAGAATCCTAAACTAATAGGCCAAGCAATGCTTTAATTAATACAGTTTCTGTGTGATTATTTCGGGTCTGGGTGGCCGGGAAACAAATGTACAGTCTCCACCTACACCACAGGCATCTAAAACATACCAAGAAGTGAGTCTAGGATCAGGACAATTTCTATATAGAGGCACTAATGGGTTAGGTGTCTAAGCCTTCCTGATGCTGAGACCCTTAATACCTTTTCTCATATTGTGGTGACCTCCCAACCATAAAATTATTTCTGTTGCTACTTCATAACCATAATTTTGCTACTGTATAAATCATAATGGAAATATCTGTGCTTTCGATGATCTTAAGTGACCCCACTGAAACTGTCATTTGACCCCCTCCCACATGTTGAACCCACAGGTTGAGAACTGCTGGTTTAGAAAAAAAGGCAGGGAAAGGGAGGTAACACAAGCAGCAAGCATATGACAAGTAGAATTGATAGCTTAATGTCAGATGAAAATAAACTTTTCGACCAACACCTTAGTAATGTGTCCACAATAATGAAAGGGGTAAATCCATGAGAGATTTTACAGCTGTGTTTCAAAATTAGAGTTTCAAAATACACCATGCAATAAGTGCTACAACGGAAGAGAAATAGAACATTTAGATTTTAATGAGAGATTTAGTAACCTCTTACAAGTAGGCCTTGCCCAAGTCGTTAAGAACGCGGGAGAAATGGATGGCACCATCAAGCCGTCCAGACATGATTGACATCCACACAACACCGCGCACAGCAGAGGAGTCTGCGCTGCTTCCAAGGACCCATAATGCTCACCGTGAAAGACCATAAAATATGTCTCAATAAATGTGAATAGACTGGAGTCATACAGAGTAAGTTTCTTGAGTAAAATTAGAAACCTAAGCTTTTTTTCAAAGGTTGCAATATTTAGAAATTAAGCGGTAAACAGCTGATCCTTTGTATTAGGGTGTGTGTCTTGGAGTCAGTCAGCCAAGGTTTAAAAACATTTCAAGGACTTTGCACGTGTGAACACTCACTGAGAGAGATTGGGGTGTAGTTCAGCCGCTAGAGTGCTTGCCTAGCATTCATGAAGCCATGGGTTCTGTCCTTAGCACTCCATACACTGGGTGGTGGCATCACAGTACCAGCACCTGGAAATCTGAGACAGGAGGATCAGAGTCTGAGGCATCTTTGCCTACAGAGCAAGGTATATGGGTGATGCGCAAATACCACAACATTCCATACTTTGAGCAAATGATGTAATATGGCTTCGTTTTTTTAAAGATTTATTTTTGGTTTTATTTATGTGTGTTTGTATTGTGCCACATCAGGGCAGTATCCTTAGAGGCCATTAGAGGGTATCGATCCCCTGCAGCTGGAGAAATGGGTAGTTGTGAGTTAGTTGCCTGAAGTGCTGCTGGATGAACTCAGTCCCCTGAAGAGCAGTGGGACTCTCAACTGCTGCGACCTCTCTCCAGCCTGTCTGTAACGTGTGCTTTAACAGAGTGACCAGACTGAACTGCTGGGAATAGGCCAAAGGAAACAAGAAGAAAGAACCACAGCTTGTAAAGCCAGGTAGTACATGACAGTGATTTCCATCAGGTTAAGAGTGAAGACAGCAAGGAAGATTTGTATTCTAAAGGCTTCCCCTAGACTTTATGGAGAGGTAATCTGTACACAAAGCAGAGCCGGTTAACCACGTCTATGAGTTTCTGGATGAAGTTGTGCACACCACGCTCAGCCACCCGAGAACCTCCCTGGCAATCCCTTTGCAGTCAGTGAACTCCATTCCGCCCCAGGCTGTCACTGCATGCTTTATGCTCTTAGGTTTCTCTCTCTCTTCTCACATGTGTTAGTAGCTTACCTTTCCCAAATGTTATTCCATTGTTTGTGTGAGCCACAGTTTGTTTATTAGCAACTCTTAGTGGATATCTAGGTCATTTACAACTTCCGTTTTTTTCTTTTGAATTTCTGAGAATAAACCAACTGTGCACATGTGCACAGGTATGTGTGCAGACATGTTTGCCTATGAATGTGACTAGTATGGGATGTCACGAGT
Organism: Bramus lutescens; assembly: GCA_001685075.1. Taxonomy (NCBI): domain Eukaryota; kingdom Metazoa; phylum Chordata; class Mammalia; order Rodentia; family Cricetidae; genus Bramus; species Bramus lutescens. The sequence goes on from LOEQ01000012.1 coordinate 577,230, forward strand.
CATGGTAAGATGTTTAAATTAACCTGACAAAATGTTTTAAAGGTGGCTGTGTTGTTTAACGTTCTTATCAGCAGTGGAAGTTCAACTGCTCCTTATCCTCGTTATTCCAGCCACGGGGATGAGTGTGGTTTGGAACGACAGACCCAAGACATTCCCTAACAGATCCTTCTCTAATTCCCTGTCCTTTCCATACAAGTTGAATGCCTGGGCTCACTTTTAACTTTATCTCTGCAGTCTTGTACATGCCCAGGACTGCTGGATATTATTTTGGTGTATAGACGGATCGCATTTGTCTAGATACCCCATTGGTGTCTCTTAGGTCACACAAGTTTCGGGCTATTATGAGAAAGGCTATTGTGAAAAATTCATCTACAATGTTCTGTGTGAGTTTGTTTCCAGTTCTTTCTTTTCAAGGAACTAACAAATTGTTTTCTGAAGTGGAATTTTTTTTACTCCTACCAGCAATATGTGAGGCTTCCAGGTTTTTCACATCCTTGCCAACACCTTTTATTATCTTTTTTAAATTTTTAATGTTTTTAAATTGTGTGCATGTGCATGTGAACATATACCTCACTACACAAATAGAACTTGCTTGCAGGGGACTTTTTTGGGGGGAGAGGTTTGAGTCTCTCTTCTACCATTTGGTCCTAGGGATCAAAGTCAGATGGTCAGGCTTAGCAGCAAGTGTCTTTACCCTGAGTTATCTCACATTGATTGTTAATAATTTTAATCCACTTTCCATTATGGCATATAGTCTTATATACTGCTCAATTTTTGCAAGTATTTTGCTGAGATGTATAGGAGATATTGGTGGGTAATTTTAATAATGTCTTTAGAATGAGTTATAAAGTGTTACTCCTCTCCCTTTTCCTTGTGACGATTGATGATCACCATCAATTATCCTTTAATGTAACATGAGGAGGCCTGCTTGTTGGGGTTTCTATCCCCCCAGTACCCCACAGCCAGCAAGCCCCAAAGAAAAAGTGCGTCTCTAGAGGTATAGTTATAAAACTGATTGGCCCATTAGCTCAGTCTTCTTATTAGCTCTAGTAGCTTATATTAACCCGTTATTCTTATCTATGCTAGCCACACGGCTTGGCACCTTTCTCAGCCGGGTAGGTCACACGTTGCCTCCTAGGTGGTCTGGGCTGGACTGGGAGCAGGAGCTTCCTGCTTCCCAGAATATTCCTGTTCTCTTTTTTCCACCTCTACTTCCTGTCTGGTTTTCCCGCCTATACTTCCTGCCTGGCCAATCAGCACTTATTTAAAACATGATTGACAGAAAACAGACAATTCTCCCACACCAGGGGTAGCAGGAGCTTTTTGGAGCATTGATCCATCCAGTAAGGACAGGTGTCATGGATGACATCACTCAAGGACTGACAGGCAATCTCCAGGCAGATGTCTTCACAGAAGCAACTGTTGTGCAAGGCCGGGCTCTGTCAATCTTGTTATCGCCAGGTTCTCTCCTGATGTAGGACCAGTACCAGTGATCTTTCTCTCATCGCTGATTGTACTGACTGAGCCTTCTCTACTCTCATTACCTACAATTTTGACGATGTTTTAGATTTAGTTTTAGGTGTATTGATTTTCTTTGAGCCAAGAGTGATTACAGTTGTATTGACTTCCACATATTTGTGAATTTCCCAATTTTCCCCTGTTCTGCTCCTTTGTTATTGGAGAACAAACTTTGTGTGACCTGTTGAGATGTTTTCTGACCCAACACATGATCCATCTATCCTGGGGGAGGTTCTTGTGCACTTGAGAATAACATGTATCCTTTGTTCAGCAAAGGAGCTTTTGGTCTGCCTGTTTTTGTTTTTGAAAGCAGCTCTTTGTAGGTGAAGACTGCTCGTTCATTTCCCAGTCACCCAGACTCAAATAATCACACAGAAACTATATTAATTACAACACTGCTTGGCCAGCAGCTTAGGCATATTCCTAGCTAGCTCTTACATTTTAAATTGACCCATTTCTATCATTTTGCATTTTTACCATGAGGCTCATGGTTTGTTAACTCTTGCTTCTTGGGCAGCTACATGGTGTCTGTCTCTTTTGGCAGCTACATGGCATCTCTTTAATTCTGCCTACTCTTTCTCTGCATCTCTTACAACTTGGCTATAGTCTTCCCTGTCATAGGCCAAAGAAGTTTTATATATTAGCCAATAAAAGCAACACATATGCAGAAGGACATCCCACATCAGCTCTCACTGCGTAGCTCTGGCTGGCCTAGAACTCACTCTGTAGACCAGATAGATGGCTTCCAAGACACTGAGATTCACTTGCCTGCCCCTGGGTCCTGGAATTACAGACATGCGTGTCCATGTTTGGCTTTAGTAGAGTATCCTGTAGACCCATCAACTCAGTGTTGCTCAAATCTCCCATTTCCTTGTCGATGTTCTATCTTGCTGTTCTGATTTTGGAATGTGAGGTACTAGAAGTTTACAATTACTACTTTGTTTAATTTTTCCTTCTGTTCAGTTTCTGTTTCATGAATTTTGAGATCCTGTTATATAAGACCATGTTGCTTATGTTCACAACTGTTACTTATTCTTGATGGCTTGACCTCTTACTCTGCTTTGCCACCATTAATGAGTTTTTGTCTTCAAGTTTAACATGTGACATTAGCATATGCTCCCCAGATATATTTTAGTTGTTGCTCCCACAGTCTACTGTCAAGAGAGTTTAAGTGCATACCACGGACAGTATATAGTTGGATCCTGTCTTTTTATCTGCTCTGTGAAAGGTCTTCCTTTAGGTTTCCTATTCAGTCTGAAAGCAATATAGTCCCAGTTTATCCAAGATTGTCCTAATCTCCCCTTTTATTCATGACTTGTGTGTGTCTGTGTAAGCCTGTGTCAGTATGTGTGCATCATACATGTCCAGGAGCCTATAGAAGCCAGGAGGAGTAACATCTTTTGGAACTGGAGTTTCAGATGCTTGCAAGCCACCATGTGGGTTCTGGGAACTGAAGCTGGGTCCAAGTGCACATAACCACTGAGCCATATTTATCTATTTAATTGTATATGTGTGAACACCTGTATGTATGTATGTGAACCGCATGCATATCTGGTACCCAAGGAAGCCAGAAGAGGGAGTTGGATCCCCTGGAACTGTAGTTATAGGCAGTTGTGAGCCACCTGTTATAAGAGCTGGGAGCCTTAACCCCTTTTGCCAGAGACAGAATTCTTGGGGTTAGCACTTAAGCTATATCTGTCACTGCACTACTCCTGACCTCCACTGTTTCTGAGGACACATCAGATATTAGCGTGATGGGGACCCTTTGCATGTGATGAGTCACCTTTATCCTGCTGCTTTTCAGTAACGAGTTGCTTCAAATTTACAGCTTTAAGAATTGCTCTTGTGGTTAATGATGTGTATCTGTGATGTATGTGTGTGTCCATGAAGGGTCTGTTGTGTGGGTCTATGTGAATGTCTGTAATGTTTGTGTTTGTGATGTGTGTGCCCATGAAGTGCCTGTGATGTTTGTGTCTGTGATGCTTGTGTTTGTGATGTGTGTCCATAATGTGTTTTTGATATGTGTATCTATGTGAGTGCCTGTGATGTATGTGTCTTTTTGGGTTTACACGACTTGGAATTTTTTAACTTTTTAATACAGAGGCTGAATTTTCTTATATCAGTTCTGTCCTTTCTGTCTTTCCTCCTTCTTTCTCAATTCCTTGACGCTTTTAACGGTATTCTTCAACAGTGCTCCTGCAGCATGTTCAACAGAACCCCTTAAGTTTCTGAGGCTCCTTTCATTTTCTTAAATTTTAAAAACAAATTTTCTTCCTCAGCTTCCTTAACTCATCTATTTGCTGATTCTCTACCTCAATCCTCTCACTGAGTTCTTTAATTGAAATTTTTGTTTTGGTTACTGTACTTTTCAAGTATAGCAAGCATTTCTGTGTGTTTACTTTTAACTTATTCTCTTTGGTGATAAACTCTGCATCTAAGACATGTTCTTACACGTTTAAAACATTCTTTGGAGATGGTTACCTGTGAATGTATTTAAAGTAACTGATATGAAATTTCTCTCTAGAAAGTTCAATGTTTCGGCTTCTTGAGGACATTTCCTATTATTAATGTAAGCACAAGTCTTTTCTGCTTCTTTGCATGCTTTGGAAATTTGTTGCTGAAGACTAGACAAGCTTCATAATGGAAGTTAGAGAATCTAGTCCCCTTTTCTTCGTCTGCTGATTATGTGGCTGGTGGTCATGATTTTCTGAACTAAGCCATGAAGCTGCATCTCTGTTGTTGGAAACGGCTACAGTCTTTTCTTCGTTTAGGGCTCAGCTGCTGTGGGATGATCTTTTTGTACACTGAGAAGATATCTCTTTGCCAAGGAACCTTCTGATTGGTTTAATAAACAACTAAATGGCCAATAGCTAGGCAGAAGGTATAGCCAGGTGTGGAACAAGTCAGACACACAGAATGGGAGAGTCATGTGGTAGAACATAGATCAATAAAACATATGGGATAATTTAAGTTATAGGAGCTAGTTAGGAAGAAGCTTAAGTTATAGGCTGAGCTTTCACAATTAATAAGAAGTGTCCATGTCAATATTTGGGGGTTGATGATCCAAAGATAGCCTGACAAGAAAGCTTGCTACAGCCAACACTAAGATTTTCTTAACTATCTGGAACAAAAGCTCACCTATCTTTGCTAAGGGAGCTGGGATTTCCAATTGTGTTTAGTTCATGTTGAGAACTAAACACTCATGTTCAGTCAGTTACACCTTCTGACTCAGGGGACTGGAGAGATTGCTCATTGCACGGCTGCTCTCCCAGAGGACCAGGGCTTAGTTACCAGCACCACATCAGGCAGCCCACAACTGTCTATAACTCCCGCTCCATCTAGTGAAATAAACCGCTGGGACCCTTGAAGGACAGGAAATAGGCCCAGAAATACACTCTGCTGCCTCATTTATCAATTGCTTTGTCTGCGATGTGATAAAATACCCCAGCAAAAACCCAAGGGGTTTGTTTGTCTCACAGTTTGAGGGTGTGGTTCTTCATAGTGAAGAAGCCCTGGAGGCAGGGCACGTGGTTTCCAGACAGCCCAGGCAGGAAGCAGAGAAGAATGGTGTGGACAGCTAGCTCTCTCTTCCCAACTTGATAATCTAATCTAGTAACCCCTCCCAAGTGATCCTCAAGCCTATCAAGCTGACAGTATTAACTGTCACACTCATCACCTCTCGAGAAGACCACGGAGAGCCTAGGAGAAGCCAGGGACTATAATTCCCACACAGTAACATTCAGCTCTAGTTTAGGGCTTGGTTCGTGCCGGATTTCACAGTGGATGGGACAATGGCTTTTGTACGGCTCCTGTTTCTCCTTCCTGAGTGACACGTTCTGGAGTGCCATTCCATCCCTCCCCCTTAGCATAACGAGTGCAGAGAAGAGGGGTTTGAGTTCATGTGTGTCTTCAGGAGACTTGTTTCTGAGTCGCTTGGTATCAGTTTCAGGTGGTAACTTCTTGACTTTGAGCAGGACCCTGATGTGGATATCTGTAGGGGCTTTAGGGGTGCTGTGGGGACAAGTGAGGGTATTTAGGAATGTAGGTGACCCACAGTGTGGTTGCACTTGATGTTTTAATATGCTCGCCTCCCTCTACAGAATAGCACGGGATGCTGGCACATTACTTCCAGCCATGACACTAGAAAAGAACTAGAACAGAAAGAAAGAAAGAAAGAAAGAAAGAAAGAAAGAAAGAAAGAAAGAAATTTCCGCTGTTTTGAGACAGGGTTTCTCTGTGTTGCTTTGGAGCCTGTCCTGGAACGAGCTGTTGTAGACCATCTGCCTGCCTCTGCCTCCTGAGTGCTGGATTAAAGGCGTGTTCCATCACTGCCCAACAGAACACTTTCTTTAATATATATATATATTCATATATTTCATATATTCATTTTACATACCAACCACAGTTCCTCCTACCCCTCCCCTCTTACTCCCCATCCAGAGAGGGTAATGGCTTCCCATGGGGAGTCAACAAGCCTGGCATATCAAGTTGGCAGGACCAAGCCCCTCACCCCTGTATCAAGGCTGAGCAAGGTATCCCACCAAAGGGAAAGGGCTACAAAAAGCCATCTCATGCACCAGGGATAAATCCTGGTCCCACTGCCAGGGGCCCCACAAAAACCAAGCCACACAAATGTCACCCACATGCAGAGGGCCCAGTTCTGTCCCCTGTAGCCTCCCCAGTGGTCAGTCCAGAGTCCATGAACTCCCACTAGTCATCTCTGTGGGTTTTACCATCATGATCTTGACCCCCATCCCATCCCCTGCTCATATGATTCCTCCCTCTTTACGACTGGACTCCAGGAGCTCAGCACAGTGCTTGGCTGTGGATCTCTGCATCTTCTTCCGTCAGTTACTGGATGAAGGTTCTATGAAGACAATTAGGGTAGTCACCAATCTCATTACAGGTCAGTTCAGATATCCACTCCACTATTGCTAGGAGTCTTAGCTGGGGACATCCTTGTGCATTCCTGGTGGTTTCTCTGTGTAGCCTTGGCTGTCCTGGAACTCGTTCTATGGACCAGGATGGTCTTGAACTCACAGAGATCTGCCTGCCACTGCCTTCCAAGTGCTGGGGTTAAAGGTGCATGCCACTACTGCCTGAAGGAACTTTCTAACTAGTTGTGACTGTTGGGGTGCCTGACTCTTGGAGCCTAGCAGTGTTGGGGGGATTTGGGTTCTGGCGAGGTGATGTGAAAACAGCCCCCCAGTTTCAGCTATCCTCCCAGCCAACAGCTCCCACCAAGTGCCAAGCAGAGCAAACGGGGCTGCAGACAGTCCCAGCCCTGAGTCCAAGAGATCCGGGCTGGAGCCACGGGGAGCAGAGGTGGGCTATGCCCAAGGCCACCCCAGTTGGCAGAGATACATGAAGAAAACATATTGTCATTTTAAGCTGCCACGTTTTGGGCTGGTTTGTCACATAACGCTAGATAATTGGAATAACATGGTGGCGTTAATTTGCATTTCCCTGATGGCTGATGAGCCTGCTCCCTCTCACATGCCAATGGCCCCTTAAATCTTTCCTGGTAAAGTAGCTATTCACATTTTTGCACATTTTAATTAAACACTTCATTTTTCAGGTAGTTGTAAGAATTCTTTATTCTGGATTCAAGTCATTTAAAAATGTCTCTAAGACAGTCTGATTTTGTTCCTTCCTACTTGTCCTTTCTTTCCTTCTCCTCCTCCTCTTCGAGACAAGTTGTCACTATGTCCCCTCTGCTGACTTCAAATCCCAGTCCTCCTGACCCCACTGTGCTGAGATTATGAGAGTATGCTACCAAACTTGACTTAGAATTTCTATTTATTTATTTACTTATCTATCATATATCCATGTATTTAATATTTTATAAGAAAACAGATTTTAAGCGTTTTATATATATTTCATTTTAGTTGATCCTCCTCTCCTCTCCCTGCCCCCTTCCTTGCTTTATTCTTTTGCCCCAATCCCCTTTTCTACTTGGCCTTGTTGTCTTCTTAACCCCTCCTTTACAGTCTCTTTGCTCCGACCACATGGGCCTCTTCTCATTTCCTGGTTTGTGTGTTTACGTATATTTACAGCCAGAGGCTGGGATCCATACATGTGAGAATTATAGTATTTATACTTCTGAGCACGTTACCTCACTTAAAATAAGGTTTTGCAGTTCCATATATTAATTTCAAATTTTAATAATTTCATTTTTTACAGCTGAATAAAGGTCCATTGTGTATATTTCCATTTTCATTGTCCATTCATCTCTTGATGGACATCAGGCTGATTTCACTTCCTTGCTATTATGAAAAGAGTCCCGTGACGTTTAGTTTGGAAAGTTTTGAAAGTGCGAACAATGAAACCACTTGGGAGGAGAATCACAGGGCGGAGCTGTCTGGATCAAGTCGGCCTGTGGGCGTGTCTGTGAGGGTTATATCGATTACGTTAATGAAAGTAGGAAAGCCGCCTACTGTCAGCGGCTCCATTCCCTAGGCAGAGGATCCTGAATTCTGGTAAGAGTGGGAGAAGCGTGTGGATCCCAAATATGCACGCATCACCTCGTTCCTCCTTGTGGCTGTGGGTGCGATGTTGTCTCACATTCCTGCTGCTGTGAGTTCTCTACTAAGACGAACTGCAACCTGGAATTGTGAGCTAAAATGAACACTTTCTCCCTCAAGTTACTTTTTTGCCAGGATGTTTGATCACAGCAATGGGAAATGAAATTAAGATAAACACGGACATGCAACTGTCTCTACAGTAGGATCCTTCTGATCTATGCCCAGGAGTCATACTGCTGAGGTATATTTGACTTGCTGGTTTTATTTTTTTAAGAAACTTCCAGACTGATTTCCATAGGTAGC
>LOEQ01000012.1:588886-604475 GCA_001685075.1 Bramus lutescens
CCCCTCCCGTCATGCTGAACTGCATCCTCAAACTGGGACAGAAGAAATCCTTCCTTCCGGAAGTGACTTTTCTGGCAGGGATTTTGTCAAAACAAGGAAATGGTAATTGATAGACCAGTTTAATATTTTTTCATTAAGATTTACCCCAGCCTCTTTCCCCCTGGCAGTTCAATGATTATTTCAATCTCTCTTTGAGATCTTTATAACATCTCAGTTTCTGGAAGATCCAGTCAGGTTTCGGTTCACATTTGCCAAGCCTACGATGACCATAACCACCATTTACCCTCAAGCTGTTTAAGGAAGTGGGCTTGGGAATGGCTCTTGTGCTTGCCTGCAACTGTGAAAAACATGGACTGCTAGAACCCACAGAAAAGTAGGGTGGTGGCCACCTGTAAACTCAGGAGGCACAGACAGCATTCCCAGGGCAAGCTGGCCTGCTAGACTAGCTGGCATTGGCAAGCTCCAGGTTCAATGAGAGACACTGCTTCAATGAAGTAGAGACAGAAAAAGACATCTTACATCAGCTTTGAGCTTGTGTACACACGTGTGCATGCACACACACAAAGACCAGACAGACGAGAGTACATACACACACACACATATACAGAGAGACAAGATAGAGAAATGAGAGTACATACGCACACACAGAAATAAGAGACAGACACAGAGAAAGTACACACACATGCCCCGCCCCCCCAACCCCTACCTTTTGTGAACTAAGGTAAGGAACACTCACCTGGGAAGGGTATAAATGCTTTTCTAGTCCACACACACTGCCATCTGGTGGTTCTACACCCAACCATGCCATGTCCTCTGGCCTCCATTTGTAAAATTTGGAATATGAGAAACAGAATTACAGCTCCAGATTTGGCTGCATTGTGTTCGGAAAGTATATACTTACAACAACTTTCCCTGGCAGTGGTCCACCCAACCATGCATTCTAGAATGTGGGACCCTCCAGGGAGGCAATATCTTTGTGATTAAAAAAAAAAATTTGTGTTTGCCTTTATGATTTCATGTGCACCACATGTAAGCAGGGGCCCTTGAAGGCCAGAATAGGGCATTGGGTCTGCAAGACATGGAATTATAGGTAGTTGTGAGGCACTGTGTGTGAGAATTGATCTCAAGTGCCCTGTAAAAGAAGAAAGCACTCTTCCCTGCTGAGCCTTCTCTCCAGCCCAGGACTTAACAGAACTCTTAACAATGTCCACTAAGGATTAAGAGCAGATAAGAATTGAAGACAATGAGGTCCTCAGTACAACCCTTGACACCAAGGAGAACCAAAGAACAAAAAACATCACCCTAACCTAACACCAAAATTGTTAATTTTATTTGGGCACCAAATCCTTTCTTAGTGGGAAAGAGAATTTCAGGTAGTGTATTGTACCTAACTCCTCCCCAGCCTAAGTCAAATATCCTTCACCAACTGGAAGGACTGATCGTTACTACATGAAAATGTCTGGACACTGGCTGAGCATTGTGCAGTGGAGTCGGAGAATGCAGATGAAAATAGAGTATGAGTTGGCACTGTTCTCCTAAGCCTTTCTCCTGATCTCAAAATGTCACCTGAGGATTATTAAAATCAGTGTACAAATGTGGCGATGTGTTAGTATCAACATTATCAGTAACTCATCAGTGGGGATATCGTGGTGATCATGTTCTCAAAATTCATTGCTTTCTCCTCTAAAGTTCAGGGGGAGGTTTTTGCAGCCACTGAATGGTTTTGTTTTGTTTTTAAATCAAACTACAGACTGCAAGAGTTCAAAAGTGCATGCATATGCCTGCTAGCTTTATGTAACTTGACACAGGACAGTCATTTCAGAAGGACCTCAATTAAGAAAAGTCCTACCAGAGTAGCTTGTGGGCAAGCCTGTAATGCATTTTCTCAACTGAGAATGTGGGCGGGATCATCCCATAGAGGGTGGTGTCATTCCTGAGCCCATGGTCCTGAATGGTTTGAGAAAGTACTTAGTTAATCCAGACACGAGCACCAAGCCAGTAAGCAGCGTTCCTTCGCGGCCTCTGCATCAGTTGTTGCCTTGAGTTCCTGCCATGACTTCTCTGGACAGACCACAAGTTGTGACGTGAAACATACTCTTTCCTCCCCAAGTTGCTTCTGGAGAAGGCAATAGAAAAGATAACTGGGAATTCTCATTCTTACAGGAATGATTTATAGGTAGGGGCTCAAGCCATTGGGTCTTCCAGCGTTAAGGAAATTGCAAGAGATATCTCTGCAAGCCAACAACCAGCTCTACCATACTTAAAATAGATACATTCCCAACTGGCCACTAAATGTGTTTTCAGGTAGGCTTTTAATCAGGGCAGTGTTGGTCAGTGTGCTGACTCTTTTAAACACCAGCATTTTAAAATAAAAATAAAACATGCTTTCAAACCTTTGTTTTTAAGATCGGAAGGTCTCCCTGTGCTGTAACAGGAGGTTTCTCTCCTGCCCGCCAGTTCATGAACAAGCACTCTGAAGCTTACTAATAATTACAAACTGTTTAGCCTATTAGCTCAGGCTTATTATTAACTAGCTCTTACAACTTAAATTAACCCATTTCTATTATTCTGTATTTTACCATGAGGCTCATGGCTTGTTACGTCACACTTGTTTCTCCAGTGACTGCTGGCATTGCCCAGATTCCAACTTCTTTCGCCCTGTATCTCTGCTTGGATTTCCTGACTAGTTATATTCTGCCTGGGTATTGGCCAAATCATCTTTATTAACCAATGGTAATAAAGCATATTTACAGCATATAACAAAAACAGTTATCAAGCAAAAATCAGTTACCATATTTAGTCTATTTTATTTGATGAAATTAAAGAAAATACTCTGTTCTATCTTTGTGAGTCTAATCATTTACCATAATAAAAGGCTACAAATATAACTATCTAGTCTTCAACTCCATCAAAGACTCTGGAAGGATATAATATTATCTAAGTAACCAGGAAGTGCACTGTTAGCAATTTCCAAAGCTCTAGAAATGACAGAGACATCTGGCTGCCTGAACAGTCACCCAAAGATCTTCTGTAATATTGGGGTATCGATTCTCAGCCGAGAAGCCTGGAGTGTCTGGCAGATTTTTCAGTGAAGCAGGAAATTTGAAGGACTGTCCTGCCTATTTTGGCAAAATCCATCAGTAGCTTTCTTCTGTGTCCTGTAGAATGTCTGGCAGACTTTTCCATGAAGCAGGAACCCAGGAGGACTGTTCCATCTTCTTTTAGCAAGTTCAGTAGCTACTTTCCCATGGGTACTGCATGTTAACATTATACAGCATATAAGCAGTACAGGTAAGAGCAGTTTCTTGCCCAAATGGCTAGTCTCACCACATTGAAAGCATAAGGAGCCTCTTCAATGTCCATCATCCTCTGAAGTAACTGGTGTTGCCAGGAGCAGAAATCTCACATCCAAAGAATATAAGTTATTAAAACATTTTAAATGCCATATTTTGTTAAGTATTTGAAGTATTTGAAGATTACTTACCCCATTTGAAATATGTATCTGCATATCTAGAAAATCTAACATGACAATAAGTTTGACTATTATAGATGACTATTAATTTGTATTTTAACTATATATTAGATTTCTAAATAAGCTGAATAAACATAATACCTTAAACAAGAATAGAAACAGAGTATAACAAAATTGACTTTAAATTTTTATCAGTAAACCAAAATCCATACCAGTATGATGTAGTTTAAGATTAAGAGATGTTTTTTGAATTAAAGTAGATTTAATAATCCACTCTTTATCATTTCTATATCATATCCTCCTTTTTTATTACAAAAATGACTATGACTATGACCATTAACCATTTTTAATCAACCCCGTTTAAATGATAACAAACATTCATAAACAATATTTGGGGAATTTGGGCATAGTTCTCTAGACTACTTCCTGCTGACTGAGGGTGCTGGTAATCTAATGGGAAACCTGAGAAAATTTGGAATTATGGTTAAATCTTGGCTGTAGTACTCTGTAAAGCTGCAGTGTCTCAGCCAGTTGCCCTGAAGCTGTTCCGGATATTGGGTCATCTGGGCCATGGCTCCCATAGGAGACCTCTCAGGGGGTTGTACTTGATCAAACCATATTAGCCTGGAAGGAATTCACAGATTCTCATCTTCCTGGAAGCAAAAACAGAACCTCTTTTCCAAAGTAACACATCCTTAGACCCAAATTTTGAAGACAAGACACCTTTGTTGGCTTAGCTTAGCAGCCCCCACAATCAAATGTCTCTCTGCAGTTAGCTCATTAACAGTCAAAAAAAAAAACAACTTCAAAGTAAACACAATAACATACATAATCCAGACTCTGTGAATTTTCCTAATTTTTTTATAATTATAATTTTTTACTTTATTTCTTTTTTAAGTACCCCAGTTTATTATCTTTAGTCTATAATTCTGTCTATCCTTCATCCTCTCTCCCAAGCTATGCATATTTATCAAACACATTGTGACCAGTTTAGAGAGTTTAGAGCCTTTTTTTCCCCTGAATCTGTTCTTATTGAGTATCTGTAATCCTTTTTTGACCAGGAGAGGCTTTTAAAATGCTAAGCAGGCATGGTTAGGGCCAACTCAGAGGCTTTGGTTGTTCGCTCTGCCCTATTTAGCTTTCCAACATGGCAAAGGTATACTCACCACCAGCTCTGGGAGCCATGCAACTCTGGGAAGCAGCAAATCCATGCCGCCACCAAGCAGCTTGTAGTATGCTGCCCGTAAACCGTTCTTGTTTGTGTGGGTAAAAGGTAAATCCACCATGTAGTGCACGGGCTGTGTTGTGCTCGCTCTTCGGCCCGCCGCTGTGCTCTCAAGCCAGCAGGCAGCAGCAGGGAGCCTCTTTACAGCAGCCTGTGTAAGAGACTGTGGGAACCACCATGCAGCTCAGCCCATGGAGGTTGGCAGCTGGCTCCATTTCTTGGGCAGTTGTCCAGAGATGCGTCTGTGCCATGGCCAGCATAAGAGCCTAGGAAGTACAGTGTGGCCCTGTTTCTTTGTACTTAAGAACCTTCTTAAAGTTTTTGTTAGGTCTTATGTGAATCTATACCAGACGGTGGGTACCATTTGTAACTGGAGTTTCTCTCCTTCCCACCAGTTCCCAAATGACTACTCTGAGGCTTAATATTAACTGAAAACTGTTTGACATATTAGCTCAGGCTTATTATTAACTAGTTCTTACAACTTAAATTAACCCACTTCTATTATTCTATCTATATCTTACCGCAAGGCTCATGGCTTGTTACCTCACATCTTGCTTCCCCAGTGGCTGCTGGTGTCTGGCTCCATCTTCTTTGTCCTGATGTCTCTGCTTGAGTTTCCTGCATGGCTACTGGCCAAATCAGCTTCTTTACTAACCAATAGTAATAAAGCATATGGAGAGACCTAAGCTGACCTCACACTGAGGATTCAAGTAATCCCCCTGCCTCAGCCTAAGTAGGTTATACTTACTGTTCCTAAGCATCAGATCTTTTGATTTGTAAATGATCAAATATTTTCATTTTCCTCAGTCAGACATGGTAAGGGCTTGGCTGACTACATTACAAGGGCTAGCCCCTCTGTAGAGCTGTTAGGATTTAAAGAGCAGACCTCTGAGAGCCACACCCCTGCCTTGCACCTGCAGCTCTGTCATAGGATGAAGGAGAAGTTTCACCACTGATGCTGATACTTGTCAAGTTTGACACTCTGCTCATGTGACAAAGGACACTGGGGAACTGCAGCGATGAGCACTGACCTGCGCAACCCAGAATGGAACCTTGAGTGGTTTCATGTTTGTATCTTGTAATCAGTCACAGTGAGATATACACTACTAAAATTGACAAGCTCTACAAACCAGGTACCTGTAACCACATGAGAGCATCAGATGGGAAACCACACATTAAATATTTACTAGCACACCACTGCACAGGACTGAAGTCTCCTGATACTATTATTATACTGAATTAGTGATTCTGTAGACAGGGTTTCTCTGTATTGCCCTGGCTGTCCTGGAACTTACTCTGTAGACCAGACTGGCTTTGAACTTACAAAGATCCACCTGCATGAGTGCTGGGATTAAAACATGCACCACTACTGCCCGACTGAATTAGTGATTTCTAAGTTAGAAGGTATAGATTGCTTGTATGATGCCTGTAAATTTTAATCTAATAAACCACAAATATCTCCCTGGATCCACAGGAGCAGGAACTGCCCCTCTAGGGCATTCTAGCTCCCCAGATCCAATGTCCTGAGGACCCAAGCCCTCCAGGTCACACGATGGCACTGGCTCTAATGCTTTTAGTTCTTTGCCCTAAACACTTGTGATTCTAACCGAGACAGTGGACATTCTACGAAAAGTTCACAGTTTAGGGGGAAATCCAGTAAAGAAAAAATGAAATTTGTAGGTAAGTGCTGTTCTCATGCCTCATCAAAGAAGCTTTTCATGCATTTGGTGGAGACCATTACAGAAAGTCACACTGGTCAGAACGCAGAAGTGACCGCAGGGAGCCCATCCCCGGATACATCTACAGCACAAACCCTACACTTAAGGCTCAGGGAACACTGTGGGGGAGCTGGAAGGATGCTAAGAGCCATCTCTTACCACCGGGATCAGGGAGTCTTCTGCAAGACTGTGTTTTCCGTAAGACAGCGGCACCCATGAAATCTAACAATATGGCTGCCCTAAACAAAACCAGTTACCATGCCTACGTGGATGGAGGAAATCCCACAAGGCCCTGCTCTAAGGGAGCAACAGGCAATGACTGCTGAGAGGGAGAATCTTGGATGAGCCCCTATTCAGTCATCCAATACCAAGTGGTCACCCCTAAACACATCACATGAGCAGACTCAGCAGGTTATATTCATATATGTGTGGGTCTGTGTAACAATTATCAATATTAAGAGGCTATCAAATTGAGAGGGAGTGGGGGGCACAGGAGGAGTTGGAAGAGGAAGGGAAATAATTCTCAACTTCCATTGACGCCAAGTATCTGTTTGAAGTACTCTGCAGGAGGCAGTTGCTCACAGATAGATGTAGATAGATTCCAATGAGAACAATTTCATTCAAAATTGTGTTAACCAAGGAAACCAAAAACAAAGACTCTGATGCTCTCCAAAAGCAGCTTCCCGAGAATCTCTGAATGCCAGTCTCAGGCTAAGGCCACATGCTTCCCCTCCCTTCACTCTTACTTGGTGTCTGTACTGACTGTCCAGGCTACAGATTTTCTTTCTGTATTACTCACCATCCTTTCTAATAGGGTTCCCCATGTCAAAATAGGACAGTATGTATTTTAAGGGATAGAATGTTCTTTAAAAGATTTTGCAGAAACTTACTTCAGTCACTAATATTCTTCCAATTCTTGGCCCAAATCCCTCATACAAAGCACGCATTCAGTCTTATTGTTTAGAACTCAGGGGAGATAGAGAACAGCTGGTCACCATCTTCTGCATAATGTCCTTCACATTTCTATCTGAGTGGGGTTTACATTCATTGCAGAAGCCTAGGGGCTAGTGTTCAGCTGGCCAAGGCTCTATTCAAAACTATAACCCAGTCTCTTGCTCTTGAATTTTAAATGTGTTATGAATTTTGCCCCCTACACCAATGTCAGTGGGTCCCATGGCCAAGTGATGTTGCATGAGAGTCTCTCCTGCCATCTCCACTCACCTCATCAGCTGGTACCTTTCGACTCCAGTTATTTGGAGTACAGTACAGTAGATGAGGCAAGCTATCCACGCAGTTTCAAAGTGGCCCAGCTTATGAAGTCTTTCTTCAGGATTCTGCTCTATTTGCTTCATTAGTCATGTGCCTCATTGCTGTTTTCTAATCAACAATTCATATAAAATAAACGGCAGTAAACCCAGAAGTTGTTTTCTTATATTACTTTCTGCCTCTCGTGGCAATTTTTACTCTGCTGTGCTTACAAATGGTTTATATTTTCCTCTGTTTCTGTTAACTGCGGCTCAGCTCTCAAATAAGGCTTCATTCTATTCCAACAAGGGGTCAGCTGCAACAAAATGGCTCATCTTTCCCCTCAATGTGCACATACTACCACATCTCTGGTATCTATCTTGTCAGGAAGAGCACCACAGACCATGAAAGGGTGTCTTTAGGATTAACTAGGGATCTGCAGACTAGGGGGCCTTCTAAATCATAGATAGATAATATAATTCAGCTTCACTCCTTCCAGCAATCAGTAAATATTCAGCAGTCTGACAGAGGGCAAAAACAAAGCTGAAGGAAGAACACTTTCCACGCAGCAAAGTGTAACGCTGCTCCTGACATGTGATACTTGCAAAAAAACCTGAAGGAAGCCCAGAGACTCCACTGAGGGACTGAGACTGGGCGCGAGAGCCACCACTGCAGAGGACACTTGAGACCAGGTCATGGTGCCACAAGGGAAGCTCAAATAAAGGTGTTTGGTGACAATCTTAGCACTCTTCTCGGGAAGATGCTGCAGTGAGCCAAAGACTGAAATGGTTTTGCCATAAGGTTTTCTTCTATATTTTACCTCACAAAGGACAGGCTTTCCAGCAAATGTAAGAGTGATGAATGTGCACAGGTCGATCACAAGTCTTTCTGGTCAGTGTTGTCTTAATCCCCACAACAAAGTTTGCAGAAAATTGGGGCGATGCTCACACTTTGTAGTGGGAAGAAGATGCACTTATGTTTAAGCATATTTGGTGCATCCCACCGGGGTGTGGGCCACTCGGTGAGATGTGTTCTTGAATGGGGACAGATGGTGGCCGCGATCGTCTTGTGCTAGAATACATTTCCATAGAGGATGATGTCGCATTCAGCTCAGTGTCCAGGCTGACGCTGACTGCAACTCAGTCACGGTATTTAAATCACATTAAGACTCTCTTTTGTTTATGGCTTGCCTTGTGATTTTGTCTGGCTTTTGAAAAAATATCTGCCAGCCTCCATGTGGCGATTATGATGTGCTAACAGTGAGGCTTTTTATTTTTTCCAAAATGAACTCTGCACCTCTTTCAGAAGTATTGTGTCCAAAAACGTTACATAAATGACTTATAATTAAATGTGAACAATTTCAATTAGACCTAAGTTTAATGATAAGATCCCTTTTCATAAGTCATTTTAAATACTCTTGACGCTGTTGCGCTGGCCTAATTTTAGAGGAGGGATGAGAAGACATGCATCACATGCCCCAGCTTGAGAAAAGCTAACGACAGCGTGAACTAGGGGCTCCGCGTTTGGCTAGCACAGGGATGGCACAGCTCCCTCTCCTGGAAGCGTTCTCCCAGCAACTCCTGTCTACAGACTTCTGATGCTGCCACTCAGTCCTGCAGTCAGGACCATGCTGCCCTTCTACCGCCAGCAGACAGCAGTGACGCTTATTAACAGTGACGCTACTGACTTCACAAACGCTCCACGAGGACACAACCAGCTTGGACCCCATACACATGAACTTACACCAGGGTCCCAAGGCTGGCCTTCAACTTGTAATCCTCCTTCAGCCTCTGGAGCACTAGGATCCCAATGTATAAGACCACGCTTTGGTTAGCTGTTTCAATTTCATGTTTAAATGATATTACTAACATGTAGGATAGCCCAATAAACTACAAAGAAAAACAACCCATTTGAAGCAGCCTAGAACCAGAGAAAGAAAATCAACACAAAATGCCCCCAAGGGCCACAGAGCAGGCTCAGCAGTTCAGAGAATATGCTGCTCTTACAGAGGGCCTGGGCTCGACTCCAGGACCCACAGAGTGGCTCACAACCGCCTAGAGTTCCAGCTCTGGGAGTCTCTCTCCCGGTCTCCACATGATGGCACACAACATACACATAAAAATTTAAAATCACCTTAATAAAATGCTAGAAAAAACACAAACATGAGAGCATTTCAGAAGTTTGAAAGCCTACACACACATAAAACTACTTCTAGAAGCTTAGTGATGCTATTTCTAAGATAGGATTTTGTTACAAAAATTAAGAATCCCCCGCCCCCCGTGTGTGCACGTGTAACTTTACATGCACCACGTACGTGCAGGGGCACAGGAGACAGGAGACTAGAGGACATCGGATCCCTAGCATTGGAGTTACAGGCCACTGCGAACCACCACATGGGTGCTAGCGGTAAAGTCTGGGTCCTCTACAAGAGCAGCGAGTACTCCTAACCGCTGAGCCCTCTTTCCAGTCTCTGAAGTAGAGTCTCAAGGAGGGCTTTGAAAGCAGATGGTTCCGGTAAGCACAGAACTGTCTCGAGTACAAAGCAGAATCGAGGAAGGAAGAAAAATTAACAGATAATGGGGGTCTTGGAAGGAGAAGAGGGAACAATGGGGGTAAAGGTTATTCGCGAGGCAAAAGCAGAAAATTGTATCTGAATAAAGGAAAGCCTGGAGCCTGCACACCCAGTTTCAGGCTAGGCTGACACACCCACCCACCCACACACACACACACACAACACACACACACACCTATCATGCGCTATGCTTAGTAAAGCTCCTGAACGATGAAACTTCTGCCATCTTGTAAACGCCCGGCAGAAAAAGGAAATTACTTAAGGAAATAAGTCCAACTGCAGCAAAAGAAAAGCAGAAATGGAACCTCACACAGGATGAGACAGGAACCCTGGAGAATTGGACAGAATGAAATCAAACCTGAGTTTCATCCAGGCGTGGCCACACACTGCCTGGTTAGCAAAGTCATGGAGTGCACTGCAAACACAGCCAGGAGTCCAATTTTCCAGCTATGAAACTGTAACGAAATAAATGCTGTTCTGATTTCACAAAGAGCAAGAGGCGGAGCCCAGGGTACTGGAGAACGAGCTGCAGGACAGGAGTGAACGCAGGTCTTGCTGCTGACGGTCCACTCGGAAGAGGGTTTCTAAAGGAGAACCAGCACAGAAGCATCAAAGCCCAGCCATGAATGGGAATGCCATTTGTCTCAAAGGCAGCAAAACCTACTGCATGTCAATGACAAAAGACAAGGCTGGAAGACAGCCGACAGGAAGGAGAAAAAGACATCTTTTATTTTCGTATCTGAAATACCAAACAATTAGATTAAATAGTTATGAACTTCTGTTTACTGGCACACAAGAGAATCAGTCTTACATGCGAACAGCAAAACCAGGAGAAAATTTGGGGAGGAACCCTTTATTTACAATAGTAAGAAATCTAAAACAAAGATAACTTAAAGATAATGTGTCATTCTCTATGAACAAAACAAGACTTTTCTGCAACATCCTAGCAGGCTCTTACCGTGCAGACTGTGACTTCAGCATCCCAGGTTACAGTGTCCCTCCAAGTGTCTGACCAGGGTGCTGCACAGCCTTTGTCATGGGCACAACAAGGAGAAATGGATTTCACAGCTCTTTAAATTTGCCTTTACATAACTCATTTGCTTTAATGTTGCTCAGGGTTCACTAGGTGTGAACAAAGATCTTTAAACAGAATGGAAGTGGAAAAAAATACAAAATCCCCACTCAGAAAATTTTTATAAGGATTTCTTAAAATGCTGGATTAACAGGGGCTGGAGAGACAGCATCTTAAGACTGCTTGCTCTTCCATGGGACTTGACTGATTCTCAGGACCTAAAACAACTTATAACTCCAGTTCTAGGGGATCCAATGCTGTCTTCTGGTCTCTAAGGGCAACTACACTCAAGTTCACATAAACAAAAATAAAGCTTTAAAAAATGCTGGAATAGTAAACAAAAACTTAACACAAGCATTAAGAACAAGATAGTGAAAAAATATTGAACCAAAATCTAAAGAAGAGAAAGCAGTTAAGCCATCTCTAGTGGAACCTTTGTGTCTTTCTTAGAAGACCTAGAAGAAGAAAGCTCTGACGCTGTATTCCGATGGTCACAGGGGACCGATCAAGACAAAACTACAGAACATAAAAACTAGCCTTGCTACAATGGATACCTTAGTGCCTGACATCTTGAATTAAAGTATTCTGAAGCAGTAATACTCTGAAACACTTCACGGCAGGGAATAAAAATCCCAGTGGAGGCTAAGATGCTCTTGGGGGCAGAAAGCCGGCTCAGGGGCCCAGTGCTCATGCTGCTCTTGAAGAAGACTCAGGTTTAATCCCCAGCCCCCACATGGTGGTTCACAACCATTCCTAACTCCAGTTTCAGGATTCTGCCCCCCTCTATTAACCTCCACTGGCACATGCAGGCAAGACATGCAACTATAAAAACAAACCTTTCTTTAAAATATTTATCTTTAAAAATATGCTATCTTAGGCCGCAAGACAAATAGTTGTAAAATATAATGTTCACCATATAGGCAAGCATTCGACATAGAGCAAGACAAGACCACAGCACACGGCACAGCTTGGGTTGGGACAAGGGAGAGAAAAGGCAACTTGCAATAGAATCTTGTCCATGATCATCTTAGAGTCCACATTTCTCAGTGGTCAAATACAATCTGACCCAAAGGGAGATGTGTGCTAAAATAGTAAAGTGTGTCTGAAGAGAGAACCAACAGATGCTCCAGACCTGAGGAACTACAGAAGCGGCGTGGCAGTGGGGCGTGAACATGAGTAAAAAAATGAGAACAGAGGCAAGAGAGAGAAGACCAAATGCAGCTAACACGATGCCGACCCAGGTCCACACGGCAGGAGAAAACACACGCCGTCCTGTGGGTTGAGCACCACACAATCAACACACACAGAAATATTAAAAATCTCACAGGATACAACGAGAAGGACTTAGCACATATTTACCTAGAATCTCAAAAGACCAAGAGACAGAAAAAAGCTTAGAGATAAATTCCCAGAACTCAAAAGAAATCAAGCAAGGTTTAGTGACACACACCCTTAATCCCAGCACTTGGGAGGCAGAGGCAGGCGGACCTCATTAGTTTGAGGACAGTTCCAGGACATCCATGGCTATACAGGAAAGCCTGTCTCAAAAACTAAAATAAAGAAAGAAACCCCAAACTTGACAATAGAAAAAAATCCCCCCATATATTATATATATTACATATATTACAGGAAACGAAAACAATTAGCAGTAAACATAAGTATCTTAGGAGTGGCCAAGACATTTAGGCCTGTATCTCCCCCCCATAACAGAGAGGCTTTCTCTGTGTACTCCTGGCTCATTATATAGAGCAGGCTGGCCTCGAACTCACAGAGATCTGCTTGCCTCTGCCTCCTGAGCACTGGAACTAAAAGTGTGCACCACCTTGCCTGGACCTATAGCTTATTTTAAAATGACCAAAAGCTGTCCTGAAAAGAACACATGGAAGATGGTGGTATAATAACAAGTTCAATGTAGAGTATGTGGTAACTGCCAATCTACAATTCCATACTCAGTAAACATATTATTCAAGAATTAAGCTTGGTGGTGATGGTGGTGCATGCCTTTAAGCCCGGCACTCAGGAGGCAAAGACAGGCAAATCTTTTATACCAGCCTGTATATACTGGGGTTTCTAGAGAGACCCTGTCTCAAAAAAACCAAACCCCAGCAAACAAATGAGTGAAGGGACCAGTGCTTAAGTCACACACTGCGCGTGTAGAGAATCAGAGTTTCAGAACAAGCACCCACATCAGGCAGCTTCAACCAGTGAATCAGAAGCCTCTAGCCTCCTCAGACACCTGCATTCATATGCACATAGCACAACCCCCACCCCAAAAATAATAATAATAAAAATAAATCTTAAACGCGTGCGCCTGCGGAGAACAGCAGAGGTATCAGAGCCCCTGGAAAGGGAGCTGCAGATGGTTATGAGCCAGCACGTGGGTGAGTACCACAAACTGACCCTGGTTCATCTGTGAGCACCAGGTGGTTACCTAAGCTTTCTCTCCTCCGAGAACCCTTTCAGCATTTACAGCATTTCTTTGAACATTCCACATCACAATGAAACAATCTGGGCCACACCTTAACATTGTGGACACTTTTCACTATTTAAGACATCTTATTAGACTTGTATTAATGCCTCTACACACAACTTAAAATGAGTAGCCACTCCTAAATTATAATTGCAAACTAGATATTTTACTAAGTTATCTATATATGACACATTGAAGTCCTTGATAGAATTTAAAATTAAAGGCACCGAGTTTACTATATTTATAAGAGATATTTACGGTCCAATGGTGGTGGCAGCACTCGCCTTTAATCCCAGAACCTGGGAGTCAGAGGCCAGCTTGGTCTTCAGAGCGAGTTCCATGACAGCCAGAGCAGAGAATCTGTCTCAAAAAACCATCCCCCCCAAAAAAAAGGAGGAAAGGAAGGAAGGAGAAGAAGAAAGGAAAAGAAAGGAAGGAAGAAAGAAAAAAAGGGAAGGGAGAGAGAGAATGGAAAAAAGAAAAAAATGGTTTATTCATTTGAGATGCCCTTAAACTGGGGAGCTGAAGCTCTTGAAAAAGGAATCGAACGCACAGCTTAGAATATCTGTAAACTACTATGTTGTCCCAAGTTCCTTAAAACAACTGCAAAGCGTGACCTTAAAAGCATAAGAAAGAACTTTTAAACTTATATTGTAATCCATTTATAAAAGAAAAAACCATGGGGGGTCTTGGTTCTCTTATTTTGCACGACTCAAAGGGCTAGCAGAGCTAGTCCTGAGAGAAGGCCAACCGTTTAAAACTGAGCTATCCTGGGAGCCTTAGAAGGGAGACAACCAGAAGACAAAGTCTGAATTCAATCTGCCACTCAGGAGGTGGAGGCAGGTGGTCTTGCATTCAAGGCCAGCCTGAGCCACAGAGCCCCGTTCCAGAACAGTCAGGGCTACCCAGGGAAACCCTGTGTAATAAACAAGTGAGTGAGTGCAGGGGTCTTTTCTTGTAAAGTGAATGAATGAATGACCAACCAACCACACAAGTGAGTGCAAAGGTCTTCTTCCTGTACAGATTCCAATGTTCTGCCCGCTCCTTACTCTCCCAATCAAATTCAATCTTCACTCCAGCAACAGCCAAAGCAGGGTGTAAACACCAAGTGAGGACCTGCTCAGCTCTCAGACTGCCAAGCTCAATGCAGCAGAGGGAAGCCCCACAAAACTACTCCAGTAAGGACAGATCTGGCAGATAGTAACCTGTCTTCTAAGGGCTCAAACCGGCATTTAGGAAGGACAAGAATCTACATGGTCATTGGAAACTAGCAGGCTCCAGTTTTCCAGGACCCAGATGAATGGGTTACAGAAGAAGAAAGGAAAAGACACAAAGGGAGAGGTATGGACTGGGGTCGCCTGGTGAGAATGGGACGGGGGGAGCAGCGGCGGCATGCTCAAGACACAGTGTCTACAAGTATGAAATTGCCAAAGAATAAATAAAAGAAATTCTACGAAAAAATCGAGGGACAAAAAAATCTATTTAATGAAACTATAGCAGGAAAATCTACACACGTAAATATAGAGAAATACATATACATATCAAGACTCAAGAGGCACTCAGAATGCCAGACATGGCCAGAAAAGGGTCTCTCCATGACATACTACGTCAAGGTGTTCAACCTAAAACACAAACACCTCAGAAAACATCAGATCTCTTACTAGAGACCCTAAAACTCAGGGAAACTTGGAATGGCATACTTTAAGCCCTGAAAGGAAATAACTACCATCCAAGACAACCATACCCAGTAAAGCTATCCTTTAAAACCAAATGAGAGTCTGTGCAAAGCCAAGTACAAACTACGGCAGGCTGCAG
>LOEQ01000012.1:604849-635592 GCA_001685075.1 Bramus lutescens
CATGGCTGCAGCCACAACAAAGGAGTTCCATGAGAGGAAGGTCTGAACCAAAGACAGCCACGAAAAACCTACTGACTCCGGGTTAGGTGACCAGCACACTCCTCATATTAACAGGTGGGAAGAAAACTAGTCCAACCATCCCCCCAAAACAGTAAAATCACAAAAATTAGCAAGCACCTCTTGGCAATGATTTAAAATGTAAAAATTCCAATTCATAGAGACATAGACAGAAAGGTGAAAACTGGTGGCCAATGAGATGGGTAAGGGCACTGGTTGCAAGCAGGCTGAGCAGTTAGAGCCCTGGAAACCAGAGGAAAGAGACCTGGCTTCCATAAGCTCTTGACTCACCATATAGGCCACAGTACACACTGCCGTGGCAACAATTAGAAAGTGAACTCCAACTATCTGTCATCTCCAAGAAAACACAACTGATGGACACCCTGCCTGATAGCCAAGGACAGAAGTCAGTGAAGGAAACAGCTGAACCTATCTAACAAAGACTTTAAGACCTCAGGAGTAAAGGTCAGTACGTAGGAACACCCTCTCTCCCTTTCTCCCCCCCACCCCCTCTGCTGAGGCTTCTGTTAATGGACACAAAAGATCTAACAGGCCCTCAGACAGTAGTGGGTATGGTGGTTTGAATGAAGATGGCCCCCACGGCTTGAGAAGGATTAAGAGGCGTGGGTCTTGGAGACATGACCCTGGGAGTAGGTTCTGAGGTTTAAAAAGTCATGTAAAATGCAGAGTCTCACCTAGCTCTCCGTGTTGAGTGTTGCTAGACTGTGATCAGTAGACACTAGTGCAGACTTTGAACACTTCATCCAGGTACCTCCTCAGTGTCCAGTCTGCATGGCTGGCTTTTTGCCAAACTCGACTGGGCTCCTCTGTGCCCCAAATTCGTGGGGCGGGATCTCCAAATTCATCCCCAGCTCTGGGGGAAGAGGTGTAAACTCAAGGAGGCAGTTCAAGTGGCAGGTGACTCAGTCATCTCTGTCCCTGTGCCTCTCTCTCCTCTTTGTCCCCCTCTCAATTCCCACCATCCTCGCAGGATGTAAATGCCTGTCTGCTTCCCACCACGACAATCACCAATCACGGAGGGACTAGCCCTCTAAAATTGCAAGCAAGCCCGATTGGACGCTTTCTTGCAAAGTCGCCTTGTTCCTGGTATTCTCTTCAGAGCAGTAAGGTGACTAAGAGTGGGTGACTCTAATTAGACAGATCGTCCAAACTAAAGTCAACATAGAAACCTCAGGGTCAAAACTCACAATGGACCAAATGTTCCTAACAGATCTACAGATACAGAGTGCCTATAGAACCACATTACAGATCACAAAACAGCAAACAACAAATACAAAAACCAAAGTAATTCTTTTTTTCTAGCAGATCACAGTGATATAAAGCAGAAATCAAAGCAAGTGAAACCACACAAATACCTGAACCCAACAGACTTCCTTTAAAAAAGATTTTATTTAAAATATCATGCATATATGTGTTTGTGTGTGGCTATGCACAAGAGTGCAGGTGCCTCTGGGGCAAGATGCATCTGATCCCTTCTGCAGCTCGAGTTAGGGTGGTTTTGAGTTGCCCAGCCACCTCTTCGGCCCTGGAGCGATGCACTCCTGACTGATCAGTGGGTCAACAAAGCAATCAGGAAAGCTGTTTAGAAAATCGCTAGGATCAAGAGAATTTGAAAGCACACTCTGCTAGAACTTTTAAGTTATAGGTAGGTCAATTCTAAGAAAAAATTACAACTAAGTGCTTACATGAAAAAGTAAGCTGAGAAATGAATTCAGTCAAGGTCCTAGAAACAAGAACAAGCTAAACCCCAAAGAAGCAGGTGGCCAGAAATTAATAGAACCTAAATTATAACACACATCCCTACCTGAACTAAGGAAGAGAGGAGACCTTGGCAAATGCCAAGGAAAGACTCTGAAAACCTAAAACTGCAAAAGCCTGGAAAAATACAGTAACGAATAAAACAACAACAAAAATGGATAAACTCCTAGACACTAAGACACACCATTAAGTCAAGACAACATAAGCAGCATAAATCCATAACAAGCATCAAACTGAAGCAGTGATAGCTTCCCTACAAAGAAAAGCCCCAAATCAGATGATGCACTGTTGAATTCTATGGAACTCTTTTTATTTAATTTACTTATTAGGTATAAACACGCCAGAAGAGGGCACAAGATCTCATTATAAACGGTAGTGAGCCACCATGTGGAGGCTGGGAACTGAACTCAGGACCCCAGGAAGAATCTTAAGGAACAGCCAGCACTACTCCGTCTCCCACTTCTCCACTAGCCTACAAAAGGAGGGAAAACACTCTGAACTCATTTTATAGAGCCCTGACAGTAAAGCGGGTAAAAGTGGTTTGGGGAGGAAACTGCAGCAGAGACCACAGGGAACACTCCGCTTCTGGCTTCCACGGCTTTCTCGTACAGCCCAGGACCACCTATTTACAGATGGTACCACTCACAGTGGGCTGGGCTCTGGGACATTGATCAGCAATGAAGAAAACGTCCCACAGTCGAGTCCACAGGTCAGTCAAATGAGGTGATTCCTCAAGGGAAGTTCCCGTTTCACAGGTGTGTCCAGCTGACAACCAAGACAGCCACCACGTACGGATGTTCAATAAAATCAGTGCAAACACATCTAGGAAAACGAATACCCTGACCAATCTGACTTCATCCCAGATAGGCATCAAGACTGGCACAACATAGATAGATCAATTAATGCTAAATACGACATATACTTACAAGCAGATGCCACACAACTGGAGAAACTTTGACAAACTTCCAGACTCTTTCCTGATAAATAAGCCAGGACAGAAGGAACGTCACAAAGGGTGCTTACACAAATCCATCTCCAACATTATAAATAAATACTGGAAACCTCAAAGTTTCTCCTTTTGAACCAGGATCGAAGAAGCAGGTGTGCCCTTTCTCGTCACTCCAGTGTTCAAAATC
This sequence comes from Bramus lutescens, assembly GCA_001685075.1. NCBI lineage: Eukaryota > Metazoa > Chordata > Mammalia > Rodentia > Cricetidae > Bramus > Bramus lutescens. The sequence goes on from LOEQ01000012.1 coordinate 607,822, forward strand.
TGGGCTAGAGCAATAAGACAGGATCACAGGGCAGGGGTGGGTTTGATGGGGCAGCAGAGGACGCTTGTCTTGGGACTTGTGATGAGGCAGGCCACCTGAGTCTAGAATGAACTCAAGCAAGCATTCTGACTCTCAACAAGGGTGTTGTGCCCCCCTCACAAAAATACATGAATGTTGTTTTTAAAGTAAATAATGAAAGGAAAAAAAAATCAAAGGTGTAACTAAGGGAAAGACGTCCATGCATCCATACTCGTAAATGGCACGATTCTATACTTAGGAGGCCCTGAAATGTGTGTTTACACTAATTCTACCATCACATGCCTACATTTTGATAGCTGCCATGATTAAGAAAAAAATCTAAATTACATCAAAGAGGCTCTAAAATTCACAAGTCTTCTCAATTTCCCACTAAACTTGAGAATTCTACTTGCTTTGTTAGCATATGGTTCGATTTCAAAACCTGTCTTGAGCCAGGCACAGTGCCACACTGGTGTGGTCCCAGCCAGGCCAGAGGCTAAGCTGGGAGGGTTCTGAGCTCAAGGGCAGCCTAGGGAAATGAGTGGGATTTTTCTCCATCAAGTGAGCAGACAACAGGACAGATACAGACTGAAATCTACTCACGGAAACTCAACATGACAGATGTCAAACAGACATCTCTAGGAAGAGGTAATCCAGACTAACCCAGGCTTGGTATACTTCCAGTTAAAAGTAATGGAATGTGATGTAATTCTAAACATTAAATGCCCCTGAATTAAGAGTTTAGTAACATAACCGGCAAAATTATTTTATATTTAACATATTGACCAATATAGTATTTCTAGAAAACCAAAGTAACATGGTGAATATAAACAATCTAAATAAATGAAACAACTTCACGGACTACGTTCCATGATAAAAGATGAAAACTGCTTCACGTTTGAGGCATTATACTTCTTGAAGTCTTTTTATTTAGCGATTTTTGGTAAGGAGATATACCATAGAAAGTCATTTCACTGGCGGTGAGGTATGTATATATACTCTACCAAAATACCCCTTTGTTCGAACTGTTTTAACGTTATTTACAAATGAAGAAAAGTATCGATGCATATCCTCAGTTGACCTATATTAGCAACTACATGAAATGTCGTGGAATGGGTGCTTGCACACGAACTACTGCTTGTAAGGGATGCTAATTCTCGATCACAGGAACAAAGCTGCGTGTGGAAGAGTTTGCGAGTCATCACGACCAAGACACCTGCACGGTTTCTCCACTCCTCACGGCACATTTATTTCAGTATTTCATGTCGGTCCTTAGCATGAGCATAGTGTTACACAATTTTCATACATATAATCACATCCAAAACAAGCTCTAAGATTGAAATTGTAAACATTCTCATCATATGTAGAAATGCTTTGTGTATTAATAGTTTTGCTAACTGATCAAATTTGGAAGATAATATAAATTGTGTAGCGAGCCTTGTTTATTAATTACATTTCTACAGTGTTAAATAAAGAGACAGCCCTGTCCTGTAAGCATGTCAAAAACTGTACGGAAAACATTACAAAGAAACAAGTCTGTTAACAAAAGTATGTCTTGCGATAAAGAACATTGGATTTGTAAAATCTACTATGATCCAAAGATGGAAAGGGCAATAGCATCTTTGTTGACAAAGTAGGAGGTAGCATGGACGCACCACTTCATTGTCTGAGAAATGCAACTGGAGAAGAAGGCTTCCTCACCGCAGGGAATTTCCAGGACTATGTACATAGTTCTTTTAGAAATACTTGTTTAAACAAATCGCCCTCCAACTTTTTAGTATAAAAAAAAAAAACCGTTCCATGTGATTTAACAAAAAACACTTACACATCCAGACAGATAGTTCTCTGCCCTATCCGGGTGAACAGTCTTAAACTATGGAGTACATGATATTTAATGCCCTAAGTTGAGTAAATTTAGTTAGCAGTTCCTGGTATTATACAAAACACTAAATACATACCAACAAAATATAATATCTTAGTTTTCTATATAAGTGTGGGGAAAAAACAGAGTCTTGATTCTGATAACACTGCAGAGAACGTAACTGTCAGTAAATCTGTCTGTAAATTCATGTGCAACACTTTACAAATGGCTCTCAGATGTAAGACCTTTGAGTAAACTCAGCCAACGAAACTCAGTAACCCTTAAAAACACATTCCACCCTATATAAAATATATATATAGGCTACTCACTGTCTCAAGTATTCAGATGCTCTGATGAACTGTAATTCACGTCCCCCACTGTTCCTACTTTAGCATTTATAAATGGATGTGGCTTACAAAAAATTTTTTAAATTTACATCCAATTAAATTTGCTATTGAAAAGGACTCCTGGTTCTATGAAGCTGCTTCTGCCATCAGTAAAGAGAATGAGGCTTCTGTAATGGAGGCAGGCTTTTTAAGTAGTGATGTGACTTCAACCATGCCAGCTCCAGTCCGTGGAATATTAGCGTTTACAATGTGTCGTTGTAAGTGCTTAATCCAGTCTTCCTGAACAGACAATGGTCCCCGAAAGACTAGGCCACAAAACCTATAAAAGAAGAAGTGGATAATGGTAGTTCTCTTAATAAAACTAATTCTATTTAAAACTAATTCACATAAAGCCCCTAATGCAGGAAATGCATCTCATCATACACTACATAGAGCACTTGTTTAATAATAAATCAAGGGTTCTCAACCTGTGGGTCACAACCTCTTGACGGTCGGATTTACATTACAGTTTATAACACTACAATTACAATACTGTCGTTGGGAAGTAGCAATGAAAATAATTGTATGGTAGAGAGAGGGTCAGCACAACATTTAAGTTCTGTTATTAAAGGGCCACAGAATTAGGAAGGTTGAAAAACACTGGTTTGAATTAAGTGGACTCAATTTACACCTTTATTAACATATTTAGTAAATGTCCTTAATTTTTGTAGCAGTTGTAATATTATTTGGTTAAAATTAAGTAAATAGGTTTCTTAAAAAAAAATCTAGGTGCACAGATATTTTGTCGGCCTCTAAGCTTGTGTACCATGTGCCTAAAGGGTGCAGGACCCTGAGCCTGGAGTGCCAAGCCTGACCCAGACCATGTGGGTGCTGAGAACCAAGCATGGGTCCTCTGGAAGAGCAGCCAGTGCTCTTAGCTGTTGAACCATTTCTCCTGCCCCACTAAACTCCTCTATAACATTTAAATTCATCCACGAGAATGATTCAGAAGTGTCTCTCTCTCCAGTGCAGAAGCACACGGCATCCACACATGATCCATGAAGGTGCATGGAGGGAGGGAGGTGTGTTACAGAGGAAAAGAAAATGTGTTTTCAATAAGCAGGAACTTAAAGACAGTAGAAACAATCCAAACTAAATTGATCAAATGTATAAAGCACAACTAATAGACCACTTCTATAAATTACAGTATAATACAGGCATTTGGCTGAAATACAAACCCAATCTTACATGTTGTTGAAGCAAACCTAAGTATATGATGAAATAAGACTCTGCCTCTGCAAAATCATAATTTGTAATTTTTTTTGTTCAGCATGCCACAAAATAAAACTGCCAACTAAAATAGTTACTGTGTCTCAAAGGAAACCTAAAGGGACGATGTCTGGCAATGAGACAAATACCTGCATCGGAGAATGTAGACCTCGTCAGCACCATGAGGCAATGTCAGCATCTTCTTCTTGCTTCCAGATCTGGACCTGGACTTCTTTTGCTTACAATCTAAGGCTAAACAAAGGAAGAGAAACACTTAACATTCCTCATTAAAGCACCTTATGCAACAGAGAGACCACACCACCTATGTGCCATCAGAGAAGTCTGTATTCCACTCCCCGTTTGCAGGGCATGCACTAACTCGCAGGGCCTCGCTCCCACAGCGGCATCTTATCTGCACATGTGCTCTGTGCAGCTCTTTTCAAATAAAGCTCTCCACACACACAGAATGGAGAAAATATGGCTAAAGAACCGCAAGTTCAGCAGGTCAATAATAGCAATAATGGGAATCTTTTGATCACACACAATTTTAAACATCTTTTCTTCCAGAAAAATTATAACTTTTTAATGTTAACCAATTAAATTAGCATTTTATTACTACTCGATTAAACGGATCTAGCAAACTGAGCAATGGAATATCACAGTGGAACAGAAAAGCTCAATGAAAAGTCAGTTTCTGCTGAAATTCAAAACATAGCTGTTTTCATTTTTAAACTCAACATATTACATGTACAATCATACAAATGCGAGTTTTATTAGAAAATTGCTACAAATCTGTTATCTAAGTGCATAGCTGGATCGAATGTTTGATGGCAACTATTCTTCACAGTTTTCATCCTATATTTTCTCCAGTAGTTTATTTTAAAAATGCGATTTAAGAAAATACTTTTTTTAAGGGTGGGCAAAATTTTAGGCTAGTTTTGACATTTTTCCATTACTTAATCTTTCCCTTTAATTATTTACGTCAAAGATAATGAGTCAATGGAAGAAAAGAGTTTCACCAGTTGAACAGATAGGACACAATGCTCTATAGTCTTTGGACAGAGCTACAACGTTCCTTTGGACAAAGGGATGATGGGAAGTGTGGGTGCTGCTTGTCAAATAGCAGGAAGAGAAAGAGTTCATCTCTAGGGGTCCAAGCGTAACAGAAGACAGAACCACTCAGACGGCCTTCGTTCTTCTAAGAGAACAGGGCGGGCTGCTCAATGAGCCTGGGAAGTGGGCTGTTCAAGAGAACAGGTGTTGCCATCACAAAATCAGAGACCACAGTTCCTCATGGCAGCCGAAATGCACACGGCAAACTAAAAACTGTAGGAACCTAAATCTCGGTCACGATTTCCAGCTTTTTGCCTCCTGTCTACTTAAAAGTAAAATTCAAGACTCATGGTTTTTTTCTATTTATTATTAAAACAAGACACCAGTAAGCAAAGAACGATTAGAATTCAGGCATTGAAGAATGCTAATTCAAAGCTAAATAACCCAGTTCCAGAAAATTCTTTTAAGATTCTCCTTGGTTATTTGAGACAAGAGTCTGATGCTCAGCAGGGACTCAAACTCTCTGGACCAAAAACAAAACAAAGCCCAGCAATTTAACCATTGGCATCCAGAGGAGGTGGGAACCAACGAAAATCTGCTCTGCCACAAAGCAGTATGAGCAGTGCTCCTCTCTGATGCCACCGCACATTCGTTTACACACGCCGTCACAACCACAGGCTCTGCATTGGCTTTGGTTTTTACCAGAGGGTCTTCATCGACCTAGTAGGAATGAGCCAAACACCACATACTTCTTTCCCAGAGCTGCTACAGTGATGTGCACTCGGGAAGTAGAGTTCGGAGAACTACTAGCTGTCAGCTACTCCCTTCACCTATGAGACGTGACGCCTGCCTCTGTGACGTAGGACACAAGGTTTAGCATTAGTTACAGCCTTTCAAACTTGCCACACTCTATTCACAAGTCCTTGTAGAACGCAGATAAATGACCGCAGGATACAAACAGGATGTATTATAATGACCCCTGCAAAAACATCCAAGACTGCAAACAGTCAAAAGGAGTTCAAGGAATGTGTCGCAAGCTCCCAAACTCAGTTCCTCAGACATGCTGTGACACCTGGAAACTGAACAGCCAGCATCTGTAAGATATTTTACTTGAATGAAGAAGAACAATATTTTCTGAATTTTGATACTGTGCATACTCTCAGAAGGTGTTTTATGAATGACAGTATCTAAGGTTGTAAATGAAGCCATCAAACTTCAGCATTGATATTTGGAGGTGGCATGACATCAGAACACTGGGCAACCATCACTGTGCAGCTGGTAATTTCTGATAACTAGTTTTCCAAGTCAGGTTACAGATGTTCTTGTGTTAAGAGTCCTTATAAGTTTAACACTAAGATATTTTAAATCTCACACCCCTGGCAACAAAACCTGAAAGTCTAAAATGTCTTAACATCTTCATTATTTTAAAATTCCTTGGTCCCCCAAAAGCACTGTTTAGTAAGTGAAATGAGTACATTGAGCAACAAGATTTTTTTAATCCGAGCACACAACCACCCCTGTAATGCAGGCCACACATTTATAAAACTCTGTAAACAGCTGAGTAATAGGAACACGTGCACAAGAAGGACATCCACACGACACTGCTGCATCAAAGATAACTTACACAGAATGGTCCGTGGAGAGCAGAGGACAGCACCCATGTGTGTCTGTCACAGAACACTGCTGCTGCAGGAGCACAGAAGCAGGCCTGGCTACGTAGGCCCTCACGTGCCTGCTCAGACTGCAGAAAATGCGCAGGGAACCAGACTCATCCAAAAGCCTGCTTAGAAATCTTTTTAACTCAGGTTATCTGAGTATATGGAAGACGGACACCTATTCCTGCAAAATTACTCGCAAAGACAGTGAACTGAGCTACAAGGACACACACAAAGGTTTGACAACCTAACTTTTAGTAAAACAGCTGTTTTTACTAAATATGGAAAAAACACAAAAGACCCCACAGTGTTGTCATGAAAATACAGTCCAAAGCACTAAACAGATGACAACAAGCACACCATTAGATGACACACATGTCCAAAGACAAGCCTGTTTTCAGAACAATTATTTCATTTTATACATAGAAGAAGTCACTTTTGGTACTGACATAATTATATAAAATCTTTTGCTTTTTCCATTGTTCTGTTCATTGTATACAGTAATTTTTCCAAGAAAATTTTCTTTTCTTCATTATACAAATGACTTCAGAGGACAAGGATTTATTTGGTGTTACCTGAAGCTTCTGTGGCCAAGAAGTACATGGTGGCTAAACTAATGTTCAGCAGTAACATTTCAATTGCTCTCAGTCATCCCTGCCCAATCTGCTCCTTCTCTGACTGACACTGGTCTGTCTATGTGTCTCATGTGCTGTCTGTTGCTGGAACACAACACCATAGACCGGGTGAACGGAAACAAGAGAAGTGATTGGATCACAGTCCTAGAGGCAGGAGTGTGGTATCCACTGTGGCGAGGGCCTTCCTGTTCAACAATAACATGGCAGGCAGATGGCTATGTGCTCAGAAAACCAAGAGAACATAGGGCAAACTTATTTTTATCATTCCTATGCTAACTAGCCCATTTGTAAAATAACAGCATTAGCCCATTCATGAGGACAGAGTCTTGTAGCTTCTGATCATCTCTTAAGCATCTGGTCTTCAATAATAAGACAGACATTCTCATTTTAAAAGACAAGAACAAAGAAGAAACTTGTCCTATGTCAGTGTAAAAGCTAGTAAGAAAAGCACCAAGATGCACGGCTCTCGGGACAGCCCTCCCCTACGGCTCTGTGGGATTCGGGCAGGGCAGTCCTGTGCTGTACTTGTCCCAGGCTTGTGTCACAGGCTGGAGGCTCCCGCTGCAGGGTCCTAGAGGACCCTGACTCTCACAGCCCACAGCTACCTGGTGTAGGCTCTCGCAGCAGTTTGGTTCCTGACCCCCATTTCTCCCAGGTGCTGCCTGGTGGGGACTCACTGTTCAGCGCCCACGGAAGCCACGCTCCTGCTGTTCTTAAGTTCTAGGGCTTGGAGATTTAACATCACCTGGAAACAGTACAGGCTTCCCACTTGTACCTTCTTGAGTGGGTCCTACTAGATCACACGGTCACTTAAGCCAAAGCTGCCACAGTCCCACAACCATACTGACTCCCTCACAGCTGAAACGCTTACAGTTTAGGCTTCTCTCCTGAACACCTTCCTCACTCCGTCTGTGATCAGCCTGACTCCGGCCTCACTTTCGTTACAATAAGCTGCAGCTCCTGGCGACAGCTGTCCTTTTGCAGCTGACAGCAGCTAAGGCGGACACTCCGCTACCCAATGCTTTGCTGTCAGGAAATGTTATGCACCAGATAGCCTACTCCTCCATTCCATGTTCCACACAATTCTGCCCAATTCTTCACAACAATATAACAAGGATGACCTTTACTCTTTGGTTTCTAATACCTTGTTCCTCATTTTTGTCTGAGCATTTAACAGAGTGGCCTTTTCTGTCCACATTTCTACCAATATTCCAATCACAACTACTTAAGGAATCTATAGCTTTCTTCCGATCCCACACCAGAATTACTCAATGCTCTGCACAAGCGTTTTTTTGCAGCACGCTCACCTAAATCTTCTCGCCTCCACCGATCCTGTAGCTCCAAAGGTGGTCCACATTTCCAGGTGTTTCTAACAGTCCCACTTCTTGGCAACAACTTAACTCTCCAAGTAAATACACTCATAATTCTGGAGCCTGGTGAGTGAGGAGGGCCTTTGTGTTGGATTGACTGCATCATGGCACCAGAAAAGTGAGGGGGGGGGAGCAGAGGAAACTGGACAAGCCATTCTTCCTAGAGAAACCAGCCCTTCAGTAGCTAACCTCCTCCCTACATTAGTAAGGCCTGCATGAGGGGACAGCCTTGATGGCCTGCTTAGGCCATTTTAAAGCTTAAAGACCTCTTAAAGCTACACAACTTACTATAGTTACAACAGTAATTAAATTTCAGCCCAAGTGTTTTGGGGGTCTTCAAATGATACAGAACAGCCCTGGGTTACGGGGAAGAATAAGGGCCACGTTATTCGGACACCAAATAGAAGCGGTTAACACGTTCGGATTTGGGAAAGCAAAAGCAACTACAGGTTTATTTGGGAAAAAAAACCAGCAGGAATTAAATTGTTGCCCACAGGTAAACCACCATTCTAGCACCACTGAAAAGCTGACAGGGATGGCGCCGGGGCAGCTGAGGTGGGAAGAGGACCCACGTCCCAAGGATATTCAAGTGTGAGCCTGATAAACTCAACTCTAAATACGGTCTCTAATCCTCCAAGGCTCATAAGACTCAACCATACACAAAATTGTACACACAAGCATTTTCTCTTAGTTTCAACAGAAAAAGAACTAGGCTTGGGGTTATTTTTGAAGAAATGCAAGCTGGTACAAGACAGGAATTAAGGGAAGCAGGGGATCTTTTACTTTAAAAACGAATCTTTTTTTCACTTAAGCTTTCTGTGTGCACAGAGTCCATAAGAATAGCTTCATAGATGTGCAGCTGTATAGGGCTCCACACTTGGGTTTAATTCGGTTACTACAGTCTTGAAATTTTTAATAATTTTCAAACAAAGGCTACCACGCATTCATTTTGCATGGGGCCACACAAACGCACTCAGTGTCGTGTCCTGAATACCTAGTTCTGTAGTGTGCTGTGACTGTGAGATAGTCATCGACCCCAAATCAAAATAAACAATCAGGGAGGGGTAAATGTACCTAGAAACATTTTAATATCTCACCTGGAAGAGGATGATATGCAAACAATTTGGAAAGTAGCCTTTAATTACACCTGAAGTCTATGTGGGAGAAGAAAAACCAGCACAATTTGTAGATGGCCCACTGCTTCAGTGCTCAACTATACTCAGACACAGGAGGAATACCCAGACATGAACGCAACAGGAAGCAGATATTACTTCCGGGTGTTAACAAGGAAACAAAGTTAAAATTGCCTAAGGTGAGTTGGGCTCCACGCTGTTGTATTCAGCAGAGCAAGTGTTTGTCAGGAAGAGGGGTTACTCCTCTTAAACTCAGTCACGCATAAAACACAGAACAAACATTAAAACACACAATAATGAATCTGTGAGTCACCCTTAAAAAAAGAATTACTCAGCATTTGAACCGGACTCCTGCCCTCTACAAGCTTCTGTATTTCTGAGACATCATCTGAGGGATAATTAAACAGATGGACAACACGAAAGTCAAATTACCTTCCCCATAGTCACATTCAACTTCAGTAAGACAGACAAGTCTAAATGTCACGCCTTCGTGGCTTAAGGAGTTTGATTTGGCTTTTAATCATTTTTTAAGACGAAATATTCTAACAAAGTTCAAAACTAAAAGCAGACATGGTGATCACCAGATTATTTTCTTACAGGGCATCTTCTAGCTGAGATTCTTTTTGTGTGTGTTACACATACATACAACACTGGACAGCAAGAATTCACGTTATTCCTCAACTTATACACAGAACAAAGAAACAGTATATTCTACTTCTGAGCCTCTGAGTAAGTGAGGAAGGAAGGAAATCTCCAACAAGCCCTCTCTTGGCCTACTCTCACAAGAGGCAGTTAGAGTACATTTGTGTTACACCTGTCTTGGGGTTCTGTTGCTGTGATGAAACACCACGACCAAAAAAGCAATTCGGGGAGGAAGGGTTTATTTTGTCTTCCAACTCTCAGGTCTTCACTGAAAGCATGTGGGGCAGGAACTGAAGCAGGAGCCCGGAATGCTGCTTACTGGCCTGCTCCTCATACCTTCTGTGGCCACGAAGCTAAATATACAGCTTCTTGATACCATCCAGGACCATGGACCCAAAGGTAGCACCACCCACAATGGGCTGAGATCCTCCTACATCAATCATTAACCAAAAAGAAAAACAGAACAAAAAACCCACCATAGGCCAATCTAGGTTCTCAACTGAGGTTCCTTCTTCTCGAATGGCTATAGCTTGTCTCAAGCTGACAAAAAAGAAAAAAACTAACCAGGATAATCCCCATATTGTATATACCATTTAAGGTCAACTATGGCAGAATGCCTATATTTAGTTCTGGCTAATAACATATTCTATAACCATAATCCAGATCATAAACACTCAAGTATTCATGTTAGACGAGAAGTCACAGCAGGCTCAGAGAACACAACTAAAGATATTTTGGACACATCAAAAAATTATTAACATAAAAGGCAACTCCTAAAAATTTAACAAGTAGGGATAGCAGGATACTAGAAACTGACAAGCCTGGCGCCAGGCAGGGTACAGGGGAAACACAATCAACAGAATTAAACTTTGTAACCAAGGACAAGCAAAAAAAAACTAATAAACTCAGAAGTTTAATCTGCAGAGGTGTCACCTAGACAGCTAGGTGAGGAGGAATTGCTGGACAAGTGGCCAAGGGCAGCCGTCCAAGGGGCATCTATAGACCCCTGCCCTCAAGCCACCTTGAGGCTTGCCCCTTCTAACAAATCTGCCCTGCGTTCTCCTTGGCTCCCCCCACACCGGCTGTCTGTCTCTGTCCGCACCTCACCTTCCTGTGTCATTCATTACTCTAGCATATGACCCGTAAAATGAATTTCTCCTCTCCCTAACCAAATCTTTTATTTAAAAAGTATTTTCCTAAGCATTGGATAAATGCTTTGAAAAAGTATTTATAAAAGGGATTTTGAACCCAACCTTTAATCCCAGTACTCCGAGGTAGAGGCAACAAGATCTCAGTTACAGGTTGTCTAATCTACAAAATGTGTCCCAGGAGAGCAAGACCCACAAACAGAGACCCTGTCTCAACACACAGAGAAGGGTCATTAGCTTCCAATGTCCTCTACTGATCTCAACCATCTAGCTTAACTCCCTACCTCCCAGGACTTCTAGGAACCATCTCACATTTCCCACATTGCCCCCTTTTCCAAGTACGGTTCCTTTCCTTTCCAGACCCCAACTTTCCTTTTAAACTCGCTCTCCATGAGGCTCACATCAAACTGACACATGCTGGGATGGGGTGTAGCTCTTTTTTGGTACATGTTCTTAGCATGCAAAAAACATTAGATTCAAATTCCAGCACCTAATGAGCCAAACCTGGAACCGATACTCTGTAAGAGGCTCGCGGGTGGGTCCTAGCAAACTCCCTACAGCGCGTTCTTGTCTGTGCACTTGCCCAGGGCTTCACAGCTCGTCCGCCTCATGGGTCCGCCTGTCTTAGGACAAGGTGCGCGTGTTTGACTCTTGACTCTGTAGTGCCTAGCACAAAGCTCAGACCACAGCAGAAGCTGAGGGGATGCTTGCCGAATCAGTGAGGAATCAGCCAGCATCTTTGGGTGTAGCGGGCAAATTGCCCACGCCTTTCCTTGCACAATAGAAGAGTTTCTCAGGTCCCTTTATAGGTTATGCTAAATGGGCACAAGGCTACATTTCTCCATCTGTTTCACAGGGCGAAAATAACAACCAAATGGCTGGGGGAAGACAAGTTAGGCACTAAGGAAGTAATCTCAGAAAATGTACTGAACCAGAACCATTCACTTTGTTGTTTGAATAAGTAACACATTACAGCCACATAAACACAGATATGTTTTTTATCCCATCTACTTCATAACTGAGTGAGTTACAGTTAAGAAAATATGGAAGCTGTCTCATGACAAGTCAGAATACCCCGTGCTCCTTTCGTGTTTATGGGAGTCCATTTGCATGCGGGGACGTAGGAATCAAACCAGCCCCCTTCCTTCCTAAGTCTGCTCAAAAGGTGACCTGCCGCTAGGCAAACCACCTGAACGCTGGCCCCTGGGCCCGTACGGCAGGCGCTATGCCGTGCACACTGTTCTCCAAGGGTTGCTGTCGCCAAGGACCCGTCCCAAAACTCATTTCAAAGCCAAGCCTGTTGAGAATTACCAGGTTTCTGCCTTTGAGTTAGAGTTGCTTTAAACAGTTTGAAGATCAACACTCTGCTTCTACTCGACAGGACTGAAAGACAGCGTCACAGGAGAAAGCACTCCTACAGCATTTTCAGAGCACAGCAGTGACTTTTCCAATGCTTTATGAGCCCATTCAGCACCTGGATGAGTTCACTGGCACTTGTAGGAGTACTGTATCACTAAAGCTGAAAACAGGCAAAGTACCCATTCATAACATGCACTTGCACTCCAAAAACAGATCATTTTAAAAATAAAGTCTTTATTTTTTGAAAAGCACGTATTGACAACAAACTAACGTTGAAAACCTTTTTCTCATTTCTTAATTATGGTGGGTTGGTCACTTTAGAAAACTGGGTCCTTGTTTCTAATTAGACTCATATCTAGACTTCACTAAAATGTTCTCCACTTTAAATCCGCTTTCATTTTGGAATTATCCAATAGAAGACTTCTTATATATAGCAGAGAATAGTGCCTGGGGGCAGCCTATGTGGGGCAGTCTTGGTCTGACCCCAGCTGTGCTATGAGTAACTCTCCCAGTGTGGACAGATGACTCCTGCTACTACAGGAAGAAAGCCTAGACCCACAGTGCGCAGGCTGTCCCTAAGTGCCATGCTTGCGCGTGGCACAGCACAGTGATAATGACAGTGACTTCCTACTCTTACCGCCTCCCGTCTTCAATGCCCACAACTGCATGATCAAAGTGCAGGTGCATGAGAACTAAAACCTCACAGCCAGAGCTCTGAAGAGTAAACTAAAGCCGGCAGCTCTCCTTTGCAGACAGACAGCGCTCTGTCGTCTGTAGATAAAGTCAAGAAATAGAGTGAAGAAGCAGAAGACACAGCATACAGCAAGGCCACAGTAGACGTAACTTGTAGAACATGAGGAGGAACAAGAAGCCGGGCAAACAACCACTCAGGGAAGCAGAAGATAATGACTTCAGAAGAGCAAGAGAGATTAGAAAAGATTAGAAAAAGGATTTTAATAGAAAAAAGATTTGAGCAGTTCTATTTAGAAAAAAGTGTATCTTAAGACTTGCGAGAAATGGTATTTGCTAAAGCGGGCAGTTTGAAGGACTACAAAGCAAAGAGCAAAGCATTTCCCAGGTGCGAGAAGCAGGTAAGCCGACGTGCTCACAAACATCAGTCCAGAGGTTACCTGCAAAGCTGGACCCGCCAACCAAAAATAGCACAGAAATGTGCACCTTAACACTTCTATGTACATCTAGGTTTAGGAACCCCGAATGAAGGTGAGGGGCATTAAAGGGAAAATAATTCTTAAGACTTTCCCCCTTGAAGATTCAATCTATACACTAATGAATTATTCTACATATTTGAAATTGCACTGTGAATTCCTTTCCTAATAAAGCATCTTTTCCAAAGTAGCACTATTGTCTTTTTCATGCTTTTTAACCAAAGAGGTGTCTTTATTAAAAACTATTAATAAAAAAATAATTTGGAAATAAAAAATAGTATAGTTTTGAAAAGAACAGAATTAATATAGACAAAAGTTCACCTCCAATGGGTTATTTTCTCAGTATGAGCCAGATGAAAATGTGTATTCTTTACTGTGTATTCAAGCGCTGCTTACCAAGAGGAGCTCCGGCTACCGTCTAACTCTTGGCACCAGAGCACTGCACCAGGCAGACGTGCGGTGATGTCTGTTCACACACACCTGTGCCAGTCACAAGTGCAGCACTCTTCCTTCATGCACAAGCAAGGAAGTGGTCAGACAGGCTAACAGCACTTGTAAACGTCGTATTGCAATGCGCACATGTTCTAAGCTTCACGGGTACACCTACCATTCAAAAAAACCTATAATCCAGTTCTCACTTCAAAAAGGGAAATTTTCTTAGCTTAACGTGTGTAGAAAAGCACCACAATAAAGATTTTTAAAGCGCTCGTTGAGTTGGCTTAGCTTGAATTAAGGAAGGGAGTTAAGGGTTAGCAGGTGGCAGTTAGTATTCAGAGCTGGGCCGTGCTCCTTGGAAAGGTGGAAGGTGGCCTGACCTCTGAGCTCCTCAGGAAACACCCACTGTCACTTTCTGGCGGATGTCTGTGTTACACAGATCATTTTTGAAGCCTACGATAATTCAGTCTTGTGATGTGAACAGCACAGCTCTGCTGGGAAAGTTCAAAGTTTACAACACAGCAACAGAGAATGACAAAGTCTAGTGGACAAAGTGGTAATCAAAGTGTTGTGCCCACAAAACCGTACAAGGCACGACTAAATTCGGCTTTCCGATGAAGGCTGGAGAGGAGGTGGTAGAACACACTGCTGAACAGCTGTCAAACACGTTTTATTCAGGGCATTTTATGTTCATTAATGTTCATTAATCTGAATGCTCAATCAATAATGCCAAGACAATGATTTGAAGTGTTTTGCTAAAATCTTTGTGCTGAATAAATGATCAACAAGCCAATACCACCACAGGAAAGGAAACGCTGAAAAAATAAGAAACTCTGAACTTTTCAGACAACCCTCACTCCCCGGAAACATTTCAGTAGGTGTCACCAACACTATCATGGTGGTCACAAGAAATTCTGTATCATGGTGAGCACAACTAACATGCTCTCTGCGCTTCATGCTTCTTAAAAGGAGAAAACTACGGCCTTTGAGAGACTCTTAATTGGAATAAAGCAGTCCACTATCCAGAATCCTGCATCAGAGAAAGCATTGTTTCAGGCTATTAATATTCCCCCTAAATCAAAATTACAATACAAATATTAGAGATATTTAGTGCTTGCCAAGAGGTGAATCAGAATTACAGTAATTTGATTCTTTACTAATCCACGGGCCAATTTCTACGTCAACAGGGGCTCACATACACAAACCTTTCAACACTCTTAATCTCAAAACAAATAAACCCAAAACACCCTTCTAGTGTTTGAGTAAACCAGACACATCCTTTCCCAATACATTCTAAATATCCCTTCAACAGAAAGAAACTTGGCACACCAGCACTGACAGAGGCACCTGCTCTGCTGCAGAAAAATCACAACTGTAAAATCCAAAGGCCAAGCAAACATTTGTTCATATTCACTACAGTTCTCAAAAGTCACACCATCCCATAATACAGTGAGCTTCCGAGAGGAGACGCTTGTTTGGGTCAATGGCATCGGGCACCAGTCCTTTGGTCTAAGAAGTTGTTCTGTACTGCCTTGCCTAAGCAGCAGACACCAGCAGCTCAGTTCTGAAAACATCCCTCTCCAGCACTGGCAGAGGTGTGCCAGGTCTTCCCTTTCAACAGTGCAGTGCTGTACATGTCAGCCTCCTATATTACAGCAGCGCCGGTTTTCCCAGGTCAGCTGGTCTGGTGTAGGGTGTGTATGCATGGGGGTGTGTGCATTTTGCTTTGTTTCTCGACTTACATTCAGACCAAGACATGAGGCAGAGACTCAGTGCTGCCGGGATCCACCACAGCCACAGCAGAATAACAAGTGTGCACTGCAAATGTGCAAACAGAAGATGCTCAGGAGGCACTGCCCAGAGGCTCCAGCTCACAAAGCCACTCAACTGTGTTCAAATAACAGTCACAAGCGTCCTCTTACCTGAGTGCACAGTCAAGTCCATTTTTTGTGGTTGATACATCAACGGACTGTCGTCGTTTAATGGAAGAACACATTTCTGAACAAATCTCTTCCTTGCCGTCTGGTTATGAATCTTCTGAGGAGAAAGAGCAGAATTCCTTTCGTCCCCCATCCTTTTGTTTCTAAGAAGTTCTATCAGTGTAAGAGACTGGTTCTTTCTTCCACTGGGCAGTTCGGGTTTTGTTTCATCACATTCATTTAGGAAACTCAGGCGTTCTTCCTCTGATGCAGACACTGACAGAGCCTCTGTCTTTAGGCCATTACGGTATTCATCGAGAGGTAAAACATCCTGAGACAGGAAGTCGTCACCTGATGTGAGTTTCTGAGCTACAAACGGTCTGGGAATGATGCGACGATTGTTCAGGGCCTTTAAAATCTTTTCGTATTTCTCTTCGTTCTGCATCATCTCGTTCAGAACACAGATTGGAGACTTGTGAGCATCCCACTTAGTTTTCCCAAGTCTTTTCAGATGGCCTCTGACATGATTTGATAACCCAATCTTTGTGTCAAACCAACCACCACAGAGCTGACAAGTGTGTTCAGAAGTAGTCTCAGCCTTCTCTACAGCTAAAAGAGACGGTTAAGAGTGGTATCAGGCTCTTTCACAAATCCCCATTAATGAATTAACTCTGAAATATGAAATTCTGGGATATCTAAGGACCAAACTCAAACACAATTTTCAACTCCTCCGAATCTCACCAGGTTTATTAGGCCCCAACTATCTCCACATGTGAACTTACCTTTTCTAACACGCTTCACAGGCGCCCCTGTGCCAGGTCTTTTGAAATGCTGCATTTTGTCGCTTGTGGCTATTTGTTCTGGCGATACAACATGGCGGGCTTCATAGCTTAATCCTGCTCTATGAAGATGCCCTCGGACGTGATTTGACAGCCCAACACCTGTTTCAAATGTGGCTGGGCAGTAAGGACACGACTTCTTCTCAAGGGACAGATCAGTCCAGTGAAAAACGGAGCTATGCTTTGACAAAGGAGTTTCTGCATTTTCCAAAGGCTGAGAGTCATGTATCTCACGCAAAAAGCTGTCAGTGCCACCATCTTCATAATACTCAAAATAAAAGCCCTCGTCCTGATTGTAACTGAGGGCAGCACTGTCCTCTGGACCTTGGCTTTCCATCTTGCTTTTAAATAGAGGCAAT
Source organism: Bramus lutescens (assembly GCA_001685075.1). Taxonomy (NCBI): domain Eukaryota; kingdom Metazoa; phylum Chordata; class Mammalia; order Rodentia; family Cricetidae; genus Bramus; species Bramus lutescens. The sequence continues at coordinate 625,009 of LOEQ01000012.1, forward strand.
AAGTTGACATGTTCTTGACTAAGACCACTGTAGGTTTCTTCTTCCATGGCCTGTGTAGTGTAGTCACCTAGCTCAACATTATCCCAGGAACTGTCATCTTCTGTCTCGTAACTGTCTTTCTTTTCAGCAGAATTAAGCTTTTGCAAAACAACAACAGTCATTTTATGCAGAAAATCAGGATAGTTATCCAAGTCTTCTCCACCAGAACTTTCCTTCCTGGAAGCCTTAACTACTCTTTTGACAGCCACACGCTTGTGATCTGGTCTTTTGGTATCTGGGCAATGAGGGTCTGAAATAAAATTATTATGAGAATTATTTGATGATGAAAACAGATGTAAAGAGTTTAATGAATCAACCTCTTTTTTGAAAGGAAGTGGGTATGATTCACCTGATTTTTTGATCATCCTGTCGTTTTCATACTTGTGTCTATATAAATAACTATTTGCCTTGGCATTAGACTTTTCTTTTGCTACTTGAAGATACTTTGGCTTTTGGTCAGGGCTGCTTTTAACCGTAACATCCTTGTGGAGAGAGCTGTTTGGATTGCACGCATTTACACCGGACTGGGCAATACTTTTCCGGGCTTTCTGTATTCGGTGTGGCCGCTTATGAAATTTTGAAAAATGACTTGATTGTGAGCTTGATGCAAATGTCCGTTTGACGTCTTGTTTTAAAGCAGAGTTCTTTGGAAACGTGGCTGACTGTTGTTTTACTAATGGCTTAGTGCAATCGGGATCTACAGACTCCTCAAGGACATCATTTTTTCTTTTGTCAAGTCCAAGAGGATTACCAAATGAGTCAAGACATGACGGGGAATGCAAATACTCCATGTGCTTTTTCAGGATACTTCTGGCTGAAGTAGTAAAGGAGCACATTTTACACAGGTACGCAGCTGGTTTTTTGGATGAACTTGTAACAGAGTCTCTGATCAAAGTCTTTTTCTGTGTTTTCCTCTGAGTTGCATCTGAACTGACGACAGGACATTTCACTGCGGCTCCGTGGGCGATGCCCCGATGGCACTCCAGTTCGTTCTCCGTGACCGCCATGAAGTTACACTCCTCACAGCAATAGTACCTTTTGTCCTTCTCATGGGTCTTAGCGTGCTGCACGAACGTCTTAGGACAATTGGTACCAAACACACACTGAGGACACTGCAATCGTGCGCTTCGTCCTTCATCTTGGAGTTCTTTCAATTCCCGGATTTCTTCCATCAGCTTCTGTCTCCTCTCTTGGTGAATGATCATATGCTTCAGCAGTGAATTGCGATCGCGAAACGTCCGTCCACATTCTCTACAAGCATACGGTCTTGGGACGTTGAGGTGGCGGAAGTGACTGTTCCCGTCTAGATGGTACATCATGTGCCTGTGGAGGTGCTTTTTCTCCCTGAAGTTCACATTGCACTTTGTACAGGGGTAGAAGGATGGCTCTTCAGCACTGAAGGTAGCAGGTGACTCAGAATCACGCTCTTCACATTTCTTTTTCAAGGTATTTGATATAAAAGTGCGAGTGTGAACAGGTGAACTATCTTCTCCACATTTATCCGAGTTATAAACTAGATGCTGAAAAGTGTCCACAGACTCCAGGTCATCAGCAGATTCGGGCTTCACTTTTGATAAAGTATATTTCTGTGCATCTGTTGCTTGTACCTCCTCATTTTGCCCTACAAAGTCAACCTGTAGAATCTTTGACTTACTGGGCACACGATTCGCATCACTGAAACAGTCCTCTGTGTAGCGAGTGATCCTGCTGACGTCCATTTTCCGCTTTCTCTTCTTCTCTACAGCTGCCATTTTAGGATGGACCAGGGCTTTATCCGCTGCTTCTTCATTTGTCAGAAGAAACTGAATGAACTCTTTCTGGGGATCCCAGTTTGTATCATTTTCTGGTCTAAATTCTTCTGTACCTGAGGAAATCCCTGCTAATGCATCGGCACAATCATCTTTTGCCGGTGCATCTTCATCACCATCACCCACTTCCACTTGGTTTAGTAAAGTGCTCTCTGACTTCACACTATTCCCTACTGAACTCAGAACATCACAGCCAACTAAAGCAGAGGTAGGTAGTTTTTTAATGGAATGGGCTGTATTCTTAGTATGTGCTACATCTGATAACAAAAACACAACTTGGTGCTGACTTGGTTTTTGTGGTGCAGACAGCTGAAGATCAGCTGCCGCCTTCAAAGCTGAACAAGATTCTGTTGCTGGCTGATCCATAGGCTGTCCAGTGCTTAAAGAGACACTACCTTCATTCATACTGGAAGTCTTTGTTACAGAGGAGTGTGAAACTGGTCCATTAACAGCAGCTCCTGTAGGCAAGGTAAAGTTTTCACTAGAGGCAGCAGGAGCGCCGGCATGAATAAACAAAGCAGACTGGCCTCCACTTAAGGCTTTTTCTGATTTATCCTCTGACGATTCTTCAGAGAGAGTCAATGAACTGTTTCTCTGAAATGATGTCTGACAGTCTTTTGGTTTATGAACTCCACTGTCTTTCTCTGAGATAAAACTGCTGTCATCTTGGAGTTCTTCTTTAGCACCATGAATATCGGTGTTTATCTTCAAATCATCCATATTGTTGGCAAGATCACTTAACACATTTAGTCTAGAAAATGGAAAACAAAAATTTAGATTTGCATGGAAGACAAGCTAGTTGCATGAATGGAGAGCTGGACGTGCACATTCTCACTGGCTTTTCTTTATATTGAAGACACTGATAATTTTCTAGGAATCAAAAGCATTTCAAAGAAAATGGAACCACTTTAAAAACTTTTCAAAGAAAATATTGTTGTTGGAGCTCTCTAGAAATTCTGGGTTCCACACACAGACCACCTAGGGAAATGCAGCACACACTCACACACAACATAAATGAATGCATTACATTGAAAAAAGTTTTAAAAATCATGCAGAAATTTATAATCAGAATTCTCTGGCTTGAACAGACTCACTAAGGACAGTTTCTCTACACAATAGAACTGGAGTTATCAACTGTTGTAAAGAACTGTCTTGTCACCTGGCAACGTATTCCTGGAGCAAAGTAACAATTATTACACAGTAAATAACTTTATTTAGGTCAAATATATTATCTGTAATCATTATAAATGGCTTACCTATGTATAAAATAATAATTTTTACTTCTAAAAAACTTGAAACTGTTTTTGCTCTAAAGAAAGTGGTCTGTCAAAAATCTACCAACCAGAAAACTGCTTTATTCATAAGGTTCTAGTCATTCTTTATTCAAGTTATCATTAATTATAAGTTACTAATGTTAAAATTAATCAAGTTTTATGCTAAAATTTCATTCAGTGAGATCTCAAATTCGAGGCATTCCCTAAAAGCAAAGCAGTTATAGCATTTATAATCTGACAAAGTACAGAGACCTAAAGCTTTGTTACAATGACACGTCACAAATACTTAGTTATTTCATACATAATGCAAATTGACATGGCATAGTGCTTTTGATCATATGCTGAGCTGTTCTAAGAACGAACAGAGTTTGAAGAGGAAGGAGGTGGCTGTGAGTCAGCCACATGTAGCCAACTACTCCCTACGTCACAGGACTCTGAGGAGTGGACACACTGTACGGCAAGGACACAACCTGGCCGCCATCATGTTTCACACAACCACATGGCAAAGGTGTAAGGCGGAGTTTGTTAAATAAAGGACTAATCAAAACTGAAAGAAAAATAGCTTTTTTCTATGAAACCCAGACATACAATTTCAACACAAGTCCTAGCAGGGCTCTGGATCTGGAGTCGGCACCTGCAGCAATGGCTACCAATGACTGAAATACGGCTAGCAGGGCANNNAGCCGGGAGCACGGCTCATGCCGGCGCCACCTCTTACTCAGTGCCCGCCCGCTATGTGCCAGGTACAGCTGCAGGTACTGACACACAGTAAACAAGACAGACTTCGTTTTGATTTGCAGATAAAAATAAATCCTTCACAATATCTTTGCAGTATTTCAAACTGGACAGTGAACAATACTATTTAAGTCAGCAGGGCTCTAAAATTCAATCAGAAACTAAGATATTTTAAGTAACTTTCAGTTGGAGTGTAAATTTCATGCTTTATAGAACATTATTAACTCTAGCACAAGAATAAAAATCTATAACTGTCTCATTTTATAACTTATAAAACATCATTCTTTTGACAAAATATTTAATACATCAAAGATTACAAACAAATATTATAAAAGACCTCTCTGGCATTATTTATACCAACAATCATTATTCCTTCTCTCACACATTCTAGAATTCTGCTTTGAAACTGGCAAAGTTCCATAGTAATAAAAATAGACTTCCAATAAGATCATATTCAATGATATCACCCCAAAACGGTGCTAATGCAGCACCCAGCAGGAGGCTGCAGCACAACCCAGAAGTTGAACGGCAGCACATAAACACGTGCGGGGATGCACAAATGCAAGAGGAAGCGGGGCTGGCGCTGTCCTGCCCATTCCTGGTGCTTCTTGCTGAGATGAGGAGGGAAGGAAAAGCCTCACTATTAAGAATCGGCTCATAAATCTGCGGTGAATGACAGTTTTTAACTAGCCTGAAAGACACTCTGTGTTTCTATTTAGTATAACCACAGAAGTAGACAAATATATGCTCAGTCAGTCTGAAGCCTGTATTCTCAACAGGAAGCAACGCTGCTAACGAAGTGGTGAATTCAGTGTTAATGAGTGGCTTCACTGCTACCACCTCAGAGGTACAGCCTTCCATGTTCTGTGTCCCACCCATCTGTTGTGGTGTTAGAGGTGAGGGATGGAGCAGACGCTTTCCATTTAAAGCAGCCTCAGTGGTGCCCCTGCACAGCAGGGGGACAAACCAGGAGGATGTCATGTCCTTTAGGAGGCTGCATCCTTGTTACCAAAATGGCTTAATAAGATCCTCTAACTTCACATTTGGAAGATAGCAAACCAAAGACGTATGAAAAGTACATGTGTAAAACATAACTGATCCACACAACATAGCTAGTAAAAGAGAGAGAGAAAACTGAATTACACTGCTAAAACATAAAATCAAGTCTTTACCAGTCAGTGTTTCTTTATGTACACATAATGAAATGTGGCAAATGTTGTATTTATGAACAACTAACATTTGCCGAGTAGAATCCTCATACTCTATTCTGACTATAAAATGCTAAGTATTTTATACGATTTCCAGGGCACAGCGAGCAGCACTGCGTCATTGCTCTGTCCCACGGAGTCGTCTGTAGCAGTGACATCATTTCCTTGGTTTCACGGAGGACTGCGATCACCCAGCTGAGAAAGTGCTGGACTATAAAGCAAGCCTGCACTTTTCCAGACAGTTCTCCACCACCGCTACATGGTCACACACAGCTGCGCCACCGCAGCAGTTGGTCACTGTAACAAGGAAGAAACTGATCTGGAGATAAGCAGTATTTATTCAATTTAAGGAAGTTAGCCGGTGCTAGAGACGGCTCAGTGGGTAAGAGCACTGACTGCTCTTCCAGGGGACCTGAGTTCAAGTCCCAGCACCCACACAGCAGCTTATACCTGTCAGTGTCCAGTTCCAGGGGATCCAACACCCTCACACATGCAAACAAAAACCAATTCATTTAAAAAGTCATATATAAATTATATAACTATACATAATATAATATAGTATCTATTATAAGATATATGTAATATATAATATATTAAAAATAAAGGAAGCTAACATTTAAAACATACTATAATGGTATAATATTTAAAAGATTTCAATGTATAAGAAAACTTGAATTTGATTAATTCAAAGTACACCTTAAGATTCTTTAAAATAATGTTTAGCTGGCACTATTAAAATCCTTCTATAATCATAGAATCACAGACTCTTCCTCTTAACTGAATTTAAGCATGTTCTTTAAACAATTCATACACTTTTTTTTTAAAGCTGCAAATGGGGATTTCAAATCTACATGAAGCGCATTTCAGTTTCTAGAGAGCATAATGAGCTCTCCAGCTGTAACCGCCTCTAGTTACACTGTGAGCACTAAAAAGTACCGAGGTCAGAGCTGTCTTCAAGATGACAGATCATCACTTCTATGCCTCCAGCTAGGCTTATTGTCTCAGAAATCTCAAACATCAGTATTTTTGCAAACTATCAGCACTTGCTATAACACCCTCGCTACACTCCATCTTGAGGTTACTACAGAAGAAACGAGGTGATAATTGCATATTAACATAATTATTCTGTAATCCCTCTGAGCAAGCTTCCTAGGTCACTCAGTGATTCAGATTAGATACAACCTTCCTGTCATCAGATCTATGCTGTCCACTTTCTGTTCATGAATAATTCTTTTTAGATAAAAATTAGCTTAATTTCATTCTCTTATGTACATTATTAATTGTATTTATTGCAAGTAGGTTAACATTCTGTGGTTACTTTTTACATAATGCCAACCTTTGTCATATAGCATAATTTCACATAAAATGTAGTATAATTCTGCCCTCATTCTAAGTTAGTTCATTAGTAATTGTACTACACGGCTATAAATAAATTATAATGCTGCCCACTAGCTGAGCTCCAGCCAGGCTTTCTCAAACCCTATGTTCATTTACATTAGCCCTCGAATACATGACAACTTCAGCCAGTAATCCATGAGACTGGGTCCAGAAGAGAAGACCGTTCACAAACTGTCATCTTAACTACAAAATAAATCCCAATTAACTATATTTAAATCACTATATTAGTTAAGTCTATAAGTGCTACACACAATGTAACAACATACGAACCTAATTCTCACCCAGATTCTACTAGAAGACAAAGTATAATACATTTATTACAAAGTATATCACAGAGACAAAGTGTATAACATATCATCCAGGTAGTATCTTAATGTGGGTGTCACACTGAATGGAAATACTATAAAAAGTGAATAACACTTATACAAACAGAGGTTAACACTAACCACAATGCTATATAACAACAAAGAGGCAAGTTAATATGTTTAGCCTCACAACCCACTCGGTTTATAATCTACACTACCTGCCAGGAACACCGAAGAACAGAACCCAAGGTTGAAGATCAAAGAAGATAATTTCTAAGGTCCTTTCTTACACGTACAATACAATTTAATTTAATTACATTACTAAACTGCAACACTATTTGGAAAGAGAGTGAATATTTAACTACTGAACTCCAAACATTCTAATTTCACAGTTACTTGGAACAATCTTTTAATAATCACTTGTAACATGTTGACACAATGACCCCGGGTTCTAGGTGACTAACACATTGAAACTACAGAGCTATCTCTTAGCATGAAAACTTTCAAGAATCCTAAGGCCAAATGGCAGAGACACAAAGATAACTACAAAAATATGATTGGGTACAGGCATGATACTAAAGCAAATCATCTAAAAAGGTAAATCTGTAGCCCAAGGCCCAATTTAGTGCATGTTTCTCTGTGTGTGTGCTGTGTTGTGCATGGCACAGATGTGCAGGTCAAAAATGGCTTACAAGAGTTATTTCTCTCTTCCCACCATGTGGGCTTGGGGGATGGAACTCAGATCTTCAAGCTGATAGCAGATACCTTTACTCTGAGCCTATCACCAGCTCTCCTTCCTCAACCTCTATTTCCTCATCTCAGAATTAAGACTCATCAGGATTATATGTTAGTATTTGAGGAAATGCACATCTGGTTCTGCAAATGTGACAAGACCCAGTTGGAGCTGACAGGCTCCAGGACTGAACTCACTAGTATTATTCTGCTAAACAGGCATAGTATCAGGCTGTCCTCTAAAATTTATCTCTGTACTCATAGATTAGAGCAGCTCTCCAAGTAGACGGGGGCTGACAGAGAAACTCACAACTGCTCAGAGTGTGAGAATTAGCGTCTGTGAGCACTCAGCCACAGACAGAACACCCACGTCATCACCACCACTTAACAGCGCCATAAGTCAGGGAGAGAGGACCACTGCACTCATGAACTGCCTGCTCAAGACTGGTACGAGACAAGCTAGTCAGCAGTTACGCTGAAGGGTCTTGACAGATGACAGCTTCTGTGAGAAGAGTCAATTTTCTTTAAACAGGTGGGCCCTGGCAGGTGGATCATGGTAAATGGATGACCTCACACTCTTGAATATATGGGCAGCTCAAACCAGATTCAGTGGGGGTGGATCTAGGAGTTATAAGGAGGAGGAGCGCATTATGATCAAAATACATTTTGTGTATTTATGAGACTCTCTGGCAAAAATGTTCTCATTTCAGCTGGTCTTCAATTCATACAAAATTGCAAAGTATCCTAAATAGTAAAACTAGTATAAAAAGACATGTGAGGTGCTTCCTGATTTCAACCTACTATAAAATTATAGTAGCAAGTGGCAGAAAGGCAGGTGTATAGGCTGATGGAATGTATTTCAGAGTCCACCAATCAATCAATCATCTACAGCAGGCCACTTGTCAACACGGTATAAAGATTACTCCACAGGGAAAGAACTGTCTTTTGAACCAAGTCAGAAATCAGAAATTAAAACAAAAACAATCAACAATCTGAAAATCCAGTACTCAGAAGGTAGAGGCAGGTGGATCTCAATGAGTCCAAGGCCAGCATGGTATACACAGTGAGCTTTAGGTCAACAGGGCTGTATAGTAAGACCCTATCTCTAAAAACAAACAAACAAACAAACAAACAAACAAAACCCCAAAAAAGTTCAATTTATAAAGGTTCCAGAAGATGGCATGAAATATGGATTCTTTGGCATCAAAATCATGCGGGCCAACAACAATATGGACTTTATCAAAATAAAAGATCTGTGCAGGGCACCCATCTGTAGTCCCACACTCAGGAAGCAGAGGAAGGCCTGAGATCTCTAAATTTGAGGCTAGCTTGGTCGACAGAGTGAGTTCCAAAACAGCCAAGGCTACAGAGAGAAGAGCCCTGTCTTGAAAACAAAAGGATGAATGACTGAATGGCCTGTATATCAAGCAGTGTTATTTAAATGTATCAGATAAATGTTAAATATTTAATCATGATATAGAAACAGGTCAACAAGAAAGACAACCAACAACCTGATCAAACTGTCTTTAAAGGAGATCTACAAATAGGTAAACCTCAATGGAAAAATGCTGAACTAGATAATATCACCATATGCTGAACTAGATAATATCACCAGCCTCTTGTCTTTACTCATTGAGAAAAGGGTCCCACAGAGTTGCCTGGGCTGGCCCTCAGCTCACTTGGCAGTCCAGGAAGTCCTTTAACTTACAATCCTCATGTTTTAGCTTCCAAAGTAGTTAGTATTACAAGTTGTACCACCAGACCTGGCTCACAGAGCAGCTTATATTGAAACATTTACAGATGGGGTTTCCACGGGCCAACAAGTGACACATGGATGATATGTCATGTCCAAACAATGGAATGCTATTCAACCTCAGAGACAAACAAATGCAAGCTACAATTTGGATCAATATGCCAATGAAAAGTACTGAATCACAAAAGGTCATTAACTCTGACTTTATAAAATACTCAGAAAAGGCAAATTTATCCTGAGACAGAGTAAATATACCAGGTAATGAAGGAAGAGAAGACTAAGAAATGATTATGTAACAGGTATACATTTTATGGATGACCAAACAATTTAGATACTATAAGCTAATGGCTGCCCCACAATGTGAAGACACCACACAAAGAATCATACATTAAAAATGGTTAATTATATGTTTGTGAATTTCATTTCAATTTTTAAAGAAAAGAGCAATCATAAAACATGATTTTATTCTGTCAATACCAATGCAGAAGAAATTCTTACTTCCTAAATCTCTCCAGAATCACCTAGCAAACAGCAAGTCACATAATAGGTTCTTTGTAATGTCAAATTAACAAGGTGACCCAGGGGTCCCCAAAGTGCATGGTCTTTCTCACTGACACAGCAAAAACTATTTTCAGTTGGGTTTTGCCTCTCTTTCTGGCTAGAAAGTTCTCAACAGAAACAACAGAAGCCAGGACAAAGGACTAATATCCTAGTAAAATAAATGCTAGGAACAGTCGGACAAGGGGGTAGAGCTTAGAGGCAAGTGTCTGCCTGGTGTGTGCAGGACCCTAGGGTCCAGCCTCCAGCACAAAGAGAAGAAAAAGAAACCTGGAATCAGGACAGGAGAGAAGAGGAACGGAAGAACTTCTCAGAGCTCCAAACAGGAAAGACTGCGCGCAGAGAACTGAAGACACAGGACTACATTTTAAACAGGGATTTGAAACTGCTAGATATGTGGGTGGCTTGAGTGTGTCCCCTCAGCTCATGTGTCAGAAACTTGATTTCTCACACAACAGCACTGGGAGGTGGGCAAGAAGAGAGAAGATTAAGCAGTGAGGACCAGATGCATGAATGGCAACAACACGGAGTTTATCTTGGGAGTGGGTGGATTCTAAGGCAGAGGTCAGGGCACTGAGTTAGCTACACCATAAGAAAGGCACTCAACAAAAGCAAGCAACCTAAGTTTTGGCATTCCTAGTCTCTGCTGCCAAATAGATCTCTGTTCATGAACCAACCTGGGATTCTCTGTAACAGCAGCACAAAACCCAACTAAGACAATGGGTTAATTAAAAGAGAGAGAGAGAGGGAGAGGGGGAGAGAGAGAGAGAGAGA
>LOEQ01000012.1:653192-667965 GCA_001685075.1 Bramus lutescens
CACTGGGCACTGAACCCAAAGCATGCTCACGCACTGCACACTGAACCCAATGCACACTCTCGCACTAGGCATTGAACTCACAACCTCAGACATATAGCAAGTGTTTTAAGCTAGAGCCCTAGGTGGTGTGAGTTTGGTTGTTTTATTTTTTTTTTTCCTCCAGCTTTTCAAACAAGACACTAAGTTCCTTAGGCTGGAGTCAGACTTGCTTAGCCAGGTCTGAACTTACCATCTTGACCCCAGCCTCCCAGCTGGCATCTACTCTTTCCCCAAAGGTGACTGCGTGAAGGAAGAGCACTTCAGGAAGCAAAGGGATGACATGGGGTGCTGAGGAGGAAGCCACAATCCAGTGGATGAGCTTCCTTACACAAAAGACAGGCTGGTTATCCCTACAAGGGGGAAAGACTACCTGCAAGGAAGGCCTCTGTAGGAAAATAAAAAAAAGCCTGCACATTCATCATGACCTTCCAGTCTCTGTCACTGTGAACAAATACATTTCTGTTGCTCAGAAGACCCACTGTGGGGTATTTTATTACAGTAGTCCAAGTAGATTAATACACAAAAAAGGGTACATATGGTTATCCAATATTGTAAACTTGCTTAACTACACATTAAAAATTCTTAAAATATTAAATTCTGCTATATACATGTACCATAATAAAAAAGGATTCAAACACCATAACACAAATAAAATAACTCCTGAATTTTTTATCTTGTTCTGCTCAAAATCAGAAAAGAAAAAACTTTCCACGTGTATCTGCTCACATAAAATAATCACACCAATATATTTTAGAAATACTAAAATTTTGTTTTTTAATTAACAAATAATAATTGTACATATTATTGCTAGGCAGTTGATATGGGGTTCCCCTCTGTATGCTGTGAATACCATGTTAATAAAGAACTGCTCTGAGTCTACAGCAGAGCAGGGCAGAACAGAGGTAGGCGGGGAAGGTTGGGATGAATGCTGGGAGGAAGAAGGCAGAGTAGAGAGAAGCCATGGAGCCACTGACAAGAGACAGATGCCAGAACTTTAGCCAGTACGCCATGTGGTAATACACAGATTACTAGAAATGGGCTAAATTAATATGTAAGAATTAGCCAATAAGAGCTAGAGCTAATGGGCCAAGCAGTGATTTAATTAATACCGTTTCTGTGTGATTATTTCAAGGTTATACAGCTGGGAACAAACTAGCGGCCTCCTCCAACATGAAAGAATCTGCTTCAGCCTATGGCAGGGCAAAATAGTCAAGCTGGAAGTGATATAGCAAGAGAGTAGGCAGAACTAGGAAAAAGCCACGCAGCCACTGCAGGAGACAGGGGCTGGAGGCCAAATGGAACTTATAGGTAAGCCACAACCACATGGTGATACACAGATTAATAGAAATGGGTTAATTTAAGATATAAAGAGCTAGCCAATAAGAAGATGAGCTAACAGGCCAAGCAGTGTTTAATAACACAGTTTCTGTGTGGTTATTTTGGGTCTGAGCGGCAGGGAAGCAAAAAGCACCTACAGCCAACAGGTAGTGGTGGCTCACACCTTTAATCCCAGATAGAGACACTGGATCTGAGTTCAAGGCCAGACTCATCTACAGAGTGAATTCTAGGACAGCCAGGGCTACCCAGAGAAATCCTATCTCAAAAAACCAAACAAACAAAAAATTGTGCATATTACTGACAGGGTACGTGTATTGTTTTGATTTGGGTTTACATTGTCAGATGATTAAACTATAATAATAAGTCAGCACATACTTAGGTTTTAGTGGTGAAACATTTAAATCTACTCTTAGAACTTTTAAACATACAAGGCGTTGCTATTATTCACTGTACTGTGTAATACATTACATTTCTTATTCCAACAAAATGATCAATATTCAATGCTATCACCACCTCATCTATACCCAGCCCAAGGTAAGCTCTATTCTGTGAGTTCAACTCCCCACAATTCCTCATTATGCAAGGTCATGTGTTGCTGTCCTTTCATTGGCTGATTTTACTTAGCATAAAGTCCTCCATGTTGATCCACATTGTCTTGGGTGACATGACTGCTTTCTTGCTTAAAGGCTGAAGAGCAGTTCACCCTGCATGTATGCACTTCTTACTTAGCCATCTAACTGATGATATACATAGAAGACTGGCTTTCAGTTCTATGTCTTTTTGGTTTGGTTTGGTTTGGTTTTTCGGGACAGTTTCTCTGTAGCTTTGGAGCCTGTCCTGGAACTCAATCTGTAAACCAGGCTGGCCTTGAACTCACAGAGATCACCCGCTTCTGCCTCCTGATGGCTGGGATTAAAGGCGTGCGCCACCACCACCCAGCTTCATCTATATGTCTTAACCGTGGGGATCAGGACTACAATAAGCTTAGGAGCAAAGACAGCTGTTCGCATTCTGCTTCATTCCTGTGGAAATAGACGCAGCAGTGGGGACACTGGACTGCGAGCTGATAATCCTGTTCCTGTCCCCTACTCTGTACTCTTCTCCATTAAGGCTCTATTAAAGCCTTTCTACATTCCCCACCACAGTCCACAAGCATCCACTTTTCTCTGCACCCTTACAAAAGCCAACAGCCCCTACTTTCAACACTTCCTGTTTTGAAAGGATCGTGTAAGGAAGTTTGATAAGACAGTACTTCCAAGATCACACCTAACTGGATATAGAAGGAGAATTCTAGATGAGCACTAGGAAGGGGACACAGGAACGAGGAAAGAGAGGGCAGTACAGCAGCTCATTCACCTTAGCAGGGTTTGGGAGGAGACTAAACTGTCAAATACATCTCCCTAGTACCCTGCGCCCCGCCGCCCCCTACGCNCCCTACTGCACCCTGCCCCCTACACCCCGCTGCCCCGCTACATCCTAACCCTGAGAAAACACATTCCAACAGAGACCTAATGCAGTCAACCAATACCCAAAACTGAAAAGTCATTGAAAACATGTCATGAGCATCTACAGAAAATGGCAACCATAGAACAAGAAAGAAATTTTGGGGGGAAAAATTGAAGAAACGGGGGAGTGTCTTTAGTTAATATTATGTGACAATACTGGTTCCGTAATTATAATAACATCTGGTATGAAAAGGGAAAACATGCTGAGGAAACAAATATATTTTAGAAAATGACATATTTCAGAACAGTAATCAGACATTCAGATACACACTGCTACAAGTGTCAAGAATTTCAGAGTCTAAAAGCATCTGTCTGACTTTAATACAATGAAACCAAAAGCCAGCAGCAGAAGGAAGCAGGGAATTTATACACCAGTGGGAAGTCAGCATCTTGCTCTCAGAAAATTCTTTGAAGGATACTTTTAGGATAATACCTTGATGTATAGTCTAAGCTACCTCAAATGCTACAATTACAGGCATTTGCTGTACCATGGAAACAATGCTCACTCCTAATCAATCAATGCGTCAAAACATATCACTGAGAATTTAGAAACTATGCCTCAACGAACTAGAAAAGAACTAAGCTAAAACAAGTTAGAAAAACGGGAGTAAATATTAAGACATAAGTATTAAAAAAAAAAAAGACCCACAAAACTGCGAACCAAAAGACGACCACTGGAGCCAGAAATGAAGAGTACCCTGCAGAGGAAGTCATGTCAGGAATCAGAAGGAACCACGATGGCCAACAAATAAGAAAACCCAGAATTGAATAAATACTTAAAAACATAATTACTTTGGATGAGAGCAGTGACCAAAACTTGCTGCTTTTCCAGAGGACCAAAGTTCAGTTCCTGGCACCCAGTCTGGGTGACTCACCACCACCTGTAACTCCAGCTCCAAGGGATACAACACCCTCTTCTGGACTCTGCAGGCACCTATACCCACAAATACACACGTGCACGTGTGCACACACACCAAATATATATGCATAAAAATAGACCTCTGTGTGCCACAAGTAAAACCTCTGAATAATTCATAACTAATAAAGGAGATTAAATGCCATCATGGTTGAATCTGAACTGTCTCCCAAATGCTTGAGGCTGTGGTCCCCAGCAGTGATGCTATTTTCAAAGGCTGTGGGACCATTATTACGTGGAGCCTGACTGGCAGGAGTAGCTCACATGAGGTGGGCCTTTGAAAACTACAGGCCTCAAGTTCCTTCCACGAACTGGGTGGGCTGAACCTCCAAAATCATTGGGCCATCATATTCTTGTCAAGTACTTTGGTCCAGAGACACGAATAACACAGATGCAGCCATTAAAAGTTTTCAAGTAGAGATAGCTTAGTGAGTCAAAGCAATGGACACTCTTGCAGAGGACCCAGGTTCAACTCCCAGCACACACAGTGGCTCACACTATCTACCTCCAGTTCCAGGGGATCTGACATACTCTCTTCTGGCCTCCACGATACACACATATACATGCAGGCAAAATACCTAAACTTATTAATAATTTTTTAACTCTCTAAATTTTTTTCAAACTAAGAAGGGCCCAAGACCACACACCTCCTCTAGAACATTTTACCAAACATTCAAGAGTCAAATTTTCCCAAAGAACTGAAGAATACTTCAAACTCATTCTATGAGGTCAATTATCTTGAAACCGAATCAAGACAAAAGCACAAGAAGAAAACTAATCTACTATCTCTAATGAAGGATGTAAATAACAAGTAAAGTATTACCAAAACAAATCCAGCAGTATAATATAGAACTAAGTACTGCAGCCAAGTGAGTCATATTCCTGGACGGCACGCATAGCTCAACACAAGAGCAACTACTGTAATTGACAGTAATGGGGGAGGGGTCAGAACTTCATCTCAGTTGATGTACAAAACCCACACAACCAAACTCAGCACTACTTTATTATAGAACTAAATATAAAAACCACTTCAACCTGATAAAAACCACACAACTAAGGGATATCCAACCTTTAGACACCACTGTCATCTACAAACACCCTAGCATTCACAGCTGTCCTGGACATTTGCTGCCCATAGAACTCAGACTGGAATGCTCACACATGTGATAAGCCCACAGTAAACACAGGAGTAAAGCCTGAGTGTTCTCTTAAGTCCGGAAACAAGACAGTGCTCCCTTTTCTTACCACTCCCATCCACTGCATCACCAGAAATGTGTGCACAGAAATTTGATAAGTAATAAAAATGCATTCAATTCAGAAAGAAACAAGAAAATTATCTTTGCCTATGGATAGGTTGATCCTAAATGAAGAATACTCTACAGAATTCAAAATAAAATCCTATTGATGCTAACTGAGAAATTGAGCAACGTAGCAGAAAACAAAGTCGACACATTAGAACACTTGCTATTCATACACACACAAAAAAAACTGAGAAAACAACTTCACCTATAATAGCATTAAAAAAATAGGAGTTAACAAAAAAGAAATTATACTATGAAAATAAGAAAGGATTAGCAACATTAAAGACATGAATAAACACATGTGGTTAAAATGGCAAAGTCAGCTAATGTACAGTTTTGTAGAAAGCCTCTTGAATGTAGTCCGAGAACCAAAAGAGCTAAGACAATTGTCAACAAGACTTGACACTTTCTGATTTCAGAACATACTAAAAATCAGTATAATCAACAGAATGCTATGACTTACTGACAAACCCATGAAAACCAATGGAACGAAACAACCCAGAAAGAAACCCCAGCATAAGGTTAAATGGTTTTTCATAATGGTACCAAGAACACAGAGGGGGAAAACATCTCTTCAAGAAAAGATCTTGGTAAAGCCCAATATCCACATACAAAACAAAAAGACAATTCATACCACATACAAAAATTAACTAAATATGGACTAAAAATCAGGACATAAAATGTAAAAACATGAAACTCCTAGAAGAAAACTAGAGAAAAAGTCCCAGGCTGCTGGCCAAATAGGGCTTCAGCACTGCAGAACTTCTGCATCCGGCTGGGATGTTACCCCCAATCGGTAGGATGATCACTGTAAAAATAACTGGAGAGCAGCACTGTGAAGGCACAGACAAGCGTGGACCACTGGTCCACTGTCAGCAACAGAAAACACTTAATAAAATCAGCATATGATTAGCAAATGTATTTGCATCTCCATATCTAGAGCACTATCCACAGTACTCATATCACAGAAGCAACTCAGCTGTCCACTGATGGAGAAATGAACAAAGGGTGTATATTACATAACAACATGGACAAAACTTAAGGGCGTTATTCTAACTGAAATTAGTACAAGTTAATACGGTATAATTCTCCTCCTGTGAAATATCTAGTCAAAACCACAGTAAAGAAAAATGGTTATTAAAATCCAAACGTAGAACGGACATAAAAACCAAGAACTTATTGGGCGCGGAGTTTCAGTTTTCTAGTACTAAAAGTTCAAAAGATCTGCTTTATAAGGTAACCAATCCTAGTGAACTTCAACTGTGAGAACATTTAGGGTGGATTGGCCTTGATGTTACGTGTTCCTGGAGCCGGAGAGATGGCTCTGTAGTTAAGAGTGCTTGTTCTTACAGAGGACTCAGGTTTGAGTTCCAGAAGCAACATGGTGGCTCACACCACCTATAAATCCAGTTCCATAGGATTCAATACCTTCTTCTGGTCTCCTTGGACACCAAACACATACACGGTGCACAGACATACACTCAGGCAAAACACTGATACACACAGAATAAGTCTTAAAAAAAATTAATATGTTGCATATTCCCTAATGCAAAAAACACAAAGGGGAAAGAACACATATAATGGCTTAGTTGGAGTAACAGAGATGAACTTTATTCTTCTGCAAGAATAGCCTAAAAACTAAATATATACAAATATAGCACAACCGTCTTCAGGGTAAGCATAAAAGGAAAATAATCTAATGCCTGAGGAAAAGACATATCCCATCACACAAGACTGAGCAGAGAGCCCAAAACACATAACCAGCAACTTCAAGGCAAAGTATACAGAAACTGCAAAGAGACAGAACACCTACCTGTTAAGTGTCTAGCCATAAGTTATGCAAGCCTACACAGAAACCAGTCAAAACTACGTCATCCCAAAGGGTGATAAGGAAGACTGCCCCGGACTCAACAAGAACCAGAGATCATACCCATGCCATTCAGAGAGAACAGAAAACATCACTGACTAGCTAACAATCAGTACAGAACAGAAAGCATCACTGACTAGCTGACAATCAGTACAGAACAGAAAACATCACTGACTAGCTGACAATCAGTACAGAAGAGAAAACATCACTGGCTAGCTAACCATCAGTACAGAAAGGGGTCCTGACTCAGTAGAAAAAGAAAGCAATGCTGAACGGCAGGCTGTGTAAAAATAGGGGAAAGTAGGGAAGGTGCTAGAGAACAGAAGGGTTTCAAAGAATTACAGGGCACAAACATTGAGGGCACTCAGCTGGCACTGGGTACTCAGTCACCAAGAGATTAAACCGTAGAGCAGGATGTGCATACGTTAAATGCTAATACTGTGGCATTGCACGTAAGACACCTGAACAACACATGTTCCAGAAACTTACAAGGGCTTATCACGAACAGACTACAAGTGTGCATCACCGCCTGTTTCTACACTTTCAACAGAACAGGCAGGAGATTTGAAGTATCCTTTATTTCACCCCTGAATGACTAAGTATATGAGGATATACGGCATACTTTGTCACTAGCTACAATAAGACGCCACTACACAACTTTAAAACCAATCATACTGAGTGCTGGTGAAGTGCATGTCTGAATCTCAGTATGCTGTGTGAAAAACTCCATGCAAAAGAATTCTCATTTCATTTACAATTGCAGGGTATGCAAACTATCCCATAATGACAATGCAATCCATCATTTCCAGGACAAAAGGGACGTCCAATAGGAAAGGATCACAGCCATGGGATGTAAAAAGAATCCTGAAAGAATGGGCATGCTCATTTGCATGACATAAGGACAAGTTCATGTGTCTACAGTTACCAAATCTGTCCAAACTTCACATTCAAACATGAGACTTGACAGCTATGTCTATAACTTAAGATAGCCATGACATGCCAAATTTGATTTTAGGGAAAAAATTCCAATTTCAAATTACAAACATTATAATGGCAATAAATTTTCAAAGTAATGTAATTGACAACGAAGACAAAGTACAAATGAATTACCAACATCTATATAACTGGTAACTCAATATATAAACAATGCTTCCAAAATCTCACAGCATATTTTTATGAAACAAACAGCAGAACCACCAATACTATTAAATGGACAATGCACTTTCTGTGAACGAACGGTTTGCCAACTAAGAAGACCAGACTGGCTACCCCAAAGGCTCTGGGAAATGACCTGAGCATGCCCTCTATGAGGACTAGAAGGCACCATGCAAGTTTCCAAGGCATGGGGGGGAGGAATACCCAACAGTCCTACACAGCTAGGATGCCTAGAAACTATATCATCAATCAGCAGGGCACCAGGACCCTAAGGGAGCAGTAAATGCGCACATACTTTGGCAGTAACCAACAACTCTCCAATAGGACAGAAGACACATTCAACAAGAGGGGAATTATGCTTTGTAGTGTTGGAAACCTAGCTAATCACCCTCACAGTTATGGAGGACAATCTATAACCACTAATTTATTAGGCAACATAATACTAATTACTTTCTAAATATTTGTCCTTATACCTACAGGTAAGGGGAGTCCTCAACCCCTCATCAAGGGAACTTCTCTTTGTAACAGATAGAGACCACTACAGAAAACCACAACCAATCAAAATGCAGAGTTGTGGAGTCCAGCCCCAATGGACACATCAACAAAACACTCCCACACCTAAGGCTCAGGAATCAGAAGGGTTGGAAAGAATGTAAGGGCCAGAGGACCAGGGCGTTTACTGTGAGGTGTGCCTCCTTGTAATACCAGAAGTTGGACCCATAATGTCTTACCAACACGACTACCCAAACATTACCTGAACCAAGATGATACCAGTGGACATGCCAAAGTGGACAGAGAAAAACCCAGGAGGCCTTAACCCTACAAAAAAGAACTCCAGGCAACTGGGAAGAGCTGGGAGCAGGAGAGGTGGCCGTCCTCAAGGAAGAGCACACCAACTGGCCGTCCAGTGCCAAATGGTCAGCCCTGAAGACGTAATACAAGTAGCATTACATGGCCTGAACAGATTATATTTAAGAATATATATAATATGTAATATGCATGCAATAACAGTGAAAAGGGAAGTTATGAATTAGAAGGGCAGGGAAGAGCACACTGGAGGGTTTGATGGGAGGAAAGGGAAGGGAGAAATATAAATGAATTATAATCTCAAAATATGGTTTTAAAAAAAGAGGACTGATTGTTCTTCCCATTATCCACCTACAGGGCGACTCACACCCACCTCCAACTCCAATCCAGGGAATCCAATGCTCCCTCTGGCTTCCTAGCATATTGTATGCAGACATACATGCAGGTAAAGCACCCAAACACAAATACAAATAAAATAAAAGCATAGTTGCAAAAGCAACCAGCCTATATTCTGTATCACACGCTCACCGGTCTCCTTCCAGCCTCGTAAGGAGAGGCAGCGGCTGTCACAGGACCACACACTTCCACCTTTTCAGGATCCTGCTGCCATCACTGAAACACATGTACTGGATGAAGTCTGACAGGCTATCTCAACTGTCTCTCAGTTGTCTCAGCCAATCCTAGAGCAGCTACTGCAGAGAAGGAGAAGCTGGTCAGCAGCCAGAGAGCCAGGTACCTTTCCTGATCTGCTGCTAAGTGAACTTAGGAGCAAGCCTCAGCCAAGGCCCCAAACACTGCCTGGTTGACTCGGACACTTGCTCTAATAGCACATAATAAGTTACTTCACAGTAATACTTATCTAAGCCTCTTACGTTAACATGACCTCTGTACAAGGATGGCGTGCACATGTGTGAGACTTTCCTACTAACAACTGCCCAAACTGACTCAAGATATGAGAAACCTTAGCAGACCTTCCAGAAAGGAGTTGGAGTCATTCCTCGCACTTCCTAACTCTCTCTCCCAGTATGATACTCACCATTCCAGAGCACACAGTCATTAAAGAAATTCAACTACCCCTACAAATACAGGTCACAACGCTTCTAGAAACAGCCCTAGTCCAACACCCTGAAATCTAGAACCTCTAAATCTAAAACTTTGGGGGCCTCTGATGCTGTTGGTAAATTCCACTTAAATATTCAAAACAAACAAGCAAACAAACCAAACCCTCTGAAATCTGAAAAAGTTCTGGTTCCAGAGTCTTGACAGAGGCTCAGCAGATGGGAACACTTGCTGTTCTTCCAGAAAACCCAAGTTCAACTCCCAACATCTACACTGTGTGACATAAGCATCTCTAATTCCAGTTCAAGAAGCATCAAAGGTCTCTGACCTCTGGAGGTGTGTGCGTGTGTGCGTCACACACACACTTAGAAATAAGACTTGAAATAATTTAAGTTCTGGTTCGAAGCATTACAGCTTTTGGTTTTACCTGGTGACGTACCACATAGAGCTGTTCCTTCTCCTGCCCCCAATTCAACTGGTTACACATAATAAGTTACTTCACAGTAATACTTATCTAAGCCTCTTACGTTAACATGACCTCTGTACAACCTTTGCATCCTTGCTTCTTCCTCTATCTCCACCCAGGGATCTATTCACTCACATCTCTGGAGTTTACCCCAGCGTCTTTTGTGCAGCACATGCCTTTCAGGAACTTCCTAGAGCATCTGAAGGAAGACTCTAAGCCGTTCTGGGACTTTATGGCTGCTTGCACAGGTGACAAGGTGCTGGAGTGCAAACAAGTCACACACAACACTTTTCCTTCAGAATGGTGAAAGCACCATCTCATCATCAGTTATTTCCAGTGTTGATTCATAATCCTTTTTATGAACATTTATCATCTTCCCTTACTCCTGCAGTCTAAAACTGCAACACGGACATGTTTCCAAACACTACGCTGAGCATTCTGTAAGAGATGTGATTTTCCTGGGGATTGAACCCAGAGCCTCGGGCATGCTAGGCAAGTGCTCTATCATCAAGCTACAGTCCAGCTCCTGACCCCCTCCATCCTCCCCTTCACCCTTTCAATTTCTGAGACATTGTCTTGCTACACCACCCAGGCTGAACTTGAGCTAGCCCAGGCAAGTCTCAAATTGGCAATCCTGCTTCAGTCACACTAAAGCACAGGTGTGCACCTCTGCCAGACTTCCCTTCTTACATAAAATTCAACTGGGGTTCAACCACTAACTTCTTCCATTCATTCTCTAGTCTGTAACTGTCTTTCCTGTGCTGAGCCTCCACACATGTTCTGATTCTATTTTCTTTACGTTACATTCCTGACCACCCAACTTTGTATTAAGATTCTGAACTAACTTTTCTATTAAATGTTCAGTGCTCTGGACTTCCCACCCTATGACTTCCTATTCTAACTTCTAAACTCTCCCTCTTTGTAGATTTCAAAGGCCCTGATAGCGTTCCTAGCTTTCCTGCAGTAGAGCTCCTTCCTCCTCCAGCAGTTTCTGTCATTCTTGGCATCTGGGGGTCCTCAGGCCTAGGATCTGAGTCATTTACCTGGGTCTTCTGTTATCAACTGATCTTTTGTTTTTCCTTTCTCACACCAGCTTGCTGTAAAGGGATGAATTTTCCAATCTTGCTTCTGGGAATAGGATGATCCTGACAGAACTGAGGAAAAAACAGGCTGGTGTTGGTTTCTAGTTCAACATGCAAGTTATCCTACCTGAGTTTAGGTCCACACCCTTACCCTGAGCTCTGCCTAGTTATTCTCATCTACACAGATCTTCCGGTTTGCTGTAAGAAAAGAAAACTGAAGATAAAAGATCCCAAACGCTGCTTGTCACCAGGCTTTTCCTCATGGTCACTCTCCTGATCCTCTGAAGTCCCAGTGGGATGCTGACAGCGCACAGCTGTTTAGCTCACCATGCTCACATAAAGGTTGATCATCTTTTCTTTTTTGGCTCCAAGTCTGAGCAAAGCACAGCAGCGAAGTCTCAATGGCTACTCTGGTTACTACGACCTAACATCAAGTTTTAACTGCGTACTACAGTTAAACATGACCTAGAAGATTTTTCTTGTATAAAATTGAAACCCCTTTTGAGGCCAATATATAACCATTAAAAAAGGATTTATATGCAAGATCAATATGTGCTCTTAACCCATGAGTCATCTCTCCGGCCTCCAATATACTTATAAAAACATTTTTTAATAAAAAGAATCACAGGAATTTGAGAAAATAAGTACTCTATTTGAAATATTAGAAATAACCTATTAAATAAAGCACTGCCATTCAAATCTAACCAGTCTTTAGTTGCTGTTTGACTTGATTTATAAAATTCTAAAAGGTGAATTAAGATCCAAGGCTAGTGTTATCAGCTTCTTGAGGAAGTTAATTGCTTACATCTCAAAGCTATTTATCAGTCACACAAATTTAAGCCTAACGTGTTTAGTACACCGAGCTTTTTAATGAAACAATCCTTTCTTCATTCAATTGTTTTGGCATACAAGTATCATTCATTTTAGTTTAGTTTTTTTTTAATTTTTTGTTTTCATCATTTGTTATCACTTTTTAAAAACACAAACATAGCAAGGCCAGGTAGAGTGGAGTAGCCTTCAATTCCAGCTTCGGGGGCGAGTGGATCTGAGTTTGCAGCCAGGCCGGCCTGGTTTATACAGAGTAAACCAAAAGAGCAAAACAAAACCCAGCAAATGTTTAATGAAGATGAGCAGAAATCGATACTGAGTAAGTCTCAAGGTAACTACATCTCAAAGGCAAACTAGCAAGTCAACATCAGGTTTGGAAAGCTAGGCAAGCTGAAGGCAGCCAGACAACTCCCTACCAGGCGTGTCGATGGTTTCTAACTCTACATCACAGCTACCCTAACGGCAGCACACGCTTCCTCTCCATCTTCCACCTCTCCTGTGTGGACTGATAGACAGGAATCTTTACAGCCATCAGCTTAGGGCCCTGGTGTCTCTGTCCCTGCAGGCAGCCACTTCATTACCCACAGTTCAAGAAAGCACCCCACACTACAGGAGGTTCTTTCTGTTGTCTCTGCTTCTCACCCATCCTATCTACATCAACTCCCAGGTCCTACTTGACAGCAAAGGAAATATTTCTTTGCTTTAGCTGATTTGAGGGATGATCGGCAACCAAGATAAGAGTCAAATGTAACTATTCTCCCAAATTCCCAAAAACTCTGAGCTGTGAGCTAATATTAACTATCAGAATGGCTAAAACGTAAATTTCACACGAACTTAAAACTGTAAAACTCCATGTACCCCAAATATTGTTTAATTCTCTAAAAAGCAGAAAATATTTAAATTTTATTTCTGCCGTAATTTTTATGTTTCTCCCAGTTCCACTCCTGAATGACCTACACATTACTTCCAGGGGTTATCGAACACAATTACATCCAATTAAGGAGCCTTAGACATTCTAGTAAAGATAACATATAAACTATAAAACATGTAAGCCAGGGAATTGAGTCTTTAGGTATAACCCCTAATGTTGAGCACAAACTCTCTCTCGAAGGCAGAGCTCCTGCCTACTAAGCAGGAGCTTGCTTTCTTCCCTAGTTCAGAGGAGTGTCTATAAATGTCCCAAGTTTTTAAACAAGTACCTATTTAATAACAGAAACCCACAGTCCAGATAATTAACTTTAATTACTACCTGGTTCTCTATCAGCTCCAACAGCAATTCTTTCTTACACCATGACTAATACAGATTGTTTTCATTGAAATTCAGCATTGTATTCCACTGAACTCAAATATTTCATTCAACATCCACCATTCCATCACAGCATAACTTTCTTGGATTTTAGTGGCTTTTGTTTTGGATTTTGAGAAAGGTCTCTCCGTGGCCTTGACTGTTCTGGAATTCACTATGCAGATCTGGCTGACCGCCAATGTTCTTACAACAAACTTAACAATAACTCAAATCACCAAGTTTCTCATGGAAAAAGACTCGTATGTAAACTTTACCAACTAAATTGTTGGACAGCAGAAAACAGTAACATCGTTCCACTTTGTATGGTATATGTGAGTGTGTGTGCTCGCGTGTTTATTCACAGGTGTGCCTGACTGTCCTGGAGCTGGCCAACTCAGCTAGACTTACAGTGGCCCATGAAGGACCTCCAAAGACCAACCTGTCCCCTCCACATCCCCACCCCACCCTCACTCTGACCAGACTAAGTGCCCACGCTTGTACACCCACCCAGCCATTTCTCCAGCACCACGTGCCCTTTCTATTCAGCTCTGTACAACATGGGCAGCAGTCTCAATACTCCATGTCAACAACTTCTCGTTCTGGATGTGGCGCAGCACCCTTTAAGCCCAGCCCTTGGGAAGCAGAGGCAGGCAGATCTCTGTGAGTGTGTCATACTGTCCCCCACCAAGCAGACAAGCTCTGCCTGACTCAGGTCAGTCACTGCCCCAAGCACACTGTAGCTACATTTTTTCCTACCTTTTTCATGGAATTCTGGCAAATCAATGATCAGTGAAACTTTTACTTCAAATTTCCAAGGCAAACTTCAGATCCTTCCAGTTCATGCTACAATCTTAAGTTTATTTGTGCTCCCTTTATTTTAAAATTGACTAATCAAGGATAACGCTTGCATCCTACAATTCCCACCAGTGTGATTTTCTTTTAACATCAATTTCTCCCTGATAACTCTATTTATATCTATCCATAGCATTTTTTCAAAATTTAGGTAACCACTGTTTTTACAAAGCAGCTCCCTGACCAGCCCAGTGTGCACTCCAGACCTCCAAGTCACCGGCTCTTTGGAGCGTTCCTACCGACGCTGAGACACTAAGTCAACCGCACAAAAAA
>LOEQ01000012.1:797720-808637 GCA_001685075.1 Bramus lutescens
GGGCTCGCGGCTGCTCTGAAACATTTTTAAAACTAGTACTGCAAAAACAAAAACAAAACAAGATGGGAGGAGAGCTGGGGATGAGCAAAATGCATTGTATGAAAATCTCAAACAAAATAAAATTAAAACAAAGAGAGAGCAGACATAAGGGCTCAAGGTAGGACCGCCAGAGAAGCCCTACAGGGAACTGATGCTTTCGTGTGTGTTTTGAAGCTATTTTAAGTCAAGGAAGAAAAATATTCTAAGAATCTGGGAAGAGCAGCATCACCTTAACCAGGTGTAGCCAGAGGCATTCCAGCTGTAAGGAAAACAGAACAACTGTGTGCCTGCAATCCTAGCCCCAGGCAGCAGACATCAGGGTCTGGAGCAGGAACCTGGAAGGCTCTGCTGATTGCTCCTGGTGAGAGAGAGAGAGAAACAGAGGCAGAGACAACAGAGACAGAGAGAGGCAGACAGACAGAAACAGCAAGACAGAGAGATAAAAACAGACAAAAACAAAGAGAAAGATAGGCAGACAGACAGAGACAGGGAGAGACAAAGACAGAGAGAGACAGAGACAAATAGAGAGACACAGAGAGAGAGTCTGTCTGTTGGTGTTTGTGTGTTGGCACACACCTGGTTTCCTGTCAATACAGTTCATCCCAGCTTTCCTGCTGAGCAAAGCTGGAGACCCAGGCCAGGGAAGAGCACAGTTTAGGTCAAGGAAGCCATGTGGAGCAACCAGTGTTGGAGATCAGCCTTACACTAGCCATGGTAATCCCAACATCTGCCGCAGTGATACTGGGCCCCAAGTATCACTTGGAAATATTTATGACAGAATGAACACTTTGTTCAGGCTAGAGAGACCTGGATAAGTATGGAGGAAAATTAGTAAGAATTATTGATTTCATAATCTACTTATAACTCAGGGATTCAGAAGTCACATTGGCACTTCTTCATCTGTGCCTGTGTGTATGCATGTGCATGCCTGTGTGCATGTGCGTGTGCATGCGTATATTTGTGTGTGTGTGCACGTGTAGCTTGTGCCAGGGATGGTGGGGGTGGAACTTGAGGACTCACACGTGCCAAGTACATGCCTTAGGACTGAGCTGTAATCTTGATCCAGGTCATGCTTTCCTTTACTGTTTAAATGTGCCCAGGGTTCGCTGAAGCCCAGCAGCTCGGTGAACCCCCAGACTGTGTCCTCTGACTTCCCAGGCCTAGTCCCCTTCCAGTGGACATGGATCAGAACAGACTTGGGGCTGTGTTGTCTTGGAGACCACAGCCGAGCCTCAGTCTGCACCACACACCAGAACCTTTACATTGAAAACCTAGGGCTGGAGAGAGGGCTCCGCAGTTAAGGACACTGGTTGCTCTTCCACAGGGCCTGGGTTTGATTCCCAGCATCTGCAGCTCCAATTCCAGGGCATCTGTCACCCTCTTCTGGCCTCCATAGGAACTACACATGTCTACACACATGTAATAATGGATATACATGCAGGCAGAATGTCATACAATTAAGTTTAAAATTTTTAAAAAGAAAGCAACAGCAATTAAAAAAATATATTATCCCTGTTCCTAGAAGATTCTGGCTGTTTCTGTATTCAGCCCCTCTTGTAATGACCACCTGCCAGGACTTCAGCAAAGAACACACAAGCGAGGAGACAGGCCCCTGAAGCTCAGTCAGATGGGTTGTCACACAGCCCCAGGGTCCTCTTGAGTGTGGTAGGCAGACACAGACAGCTGATGCATTAGTGCCTCAGCCCTAGAGTCTCTCCCCTGGAAGCATTGCATCGTCTCAGGAGAAACACAGGAGGGTGGGCACTTCCACACTGACAAAGGAGGTGCGGGTCATTTAAGGTCATCCAGGCGGAGTGCGGTGGGCTGCCCGGCCAGGCCTCACCAGTCGGCCTCTGCTTCCCTCGGAGGGACTGAGATGTGATGGTCAGAACACAGCAGTGAGCAGAAGAAAATGGTTACTGGAGGGAGGAGTTTGAAACCACTTCCGGAACCACTTGCCTCAGGGCAGCTCCGCGTGCTCAGCTGAGGAAGATCACTAAGAGGTCCTCAGGAAGGAACCCAGGCTGTGCTCAGCTGCACAGGTGTGGGGGACGGTGCTGTCAGGGAGGCTTGAGTGCAATGTGGCTATAACTCGTGGTTTAAAAGAAAAATACCGTGTAGATACATGATCCACTTTTCAGGGGAATGCTCTGATATTGCTGGATTAGATAAACCAGGTACCACTACCTGCTTTGTTTAAGGGCGTAGTGAGGTGTTTGATACGCTCACAGAGATCCACCTGCCTCTGTCTCCCGCGTGCTGCGATTAAAGGTATGCGCCATCATGCCCAGCTACATGGTTAGTTTTTTAAAGAGTTTAGTGTTACATTCTGAAGGTGGATAATGGAGCCATTCCTTGTATCTCATCAGATGGACCTGAGGCTCTGAGGCAGCTCCAGCCCTGTCTGCACAGGCCAGCAGCTTCCTCCCAGACGACAGCCCTTTTACCTTTGACAGTCTGAGCCAAGCCTAGCACTGCTGTTGCGGTGATAACTGTGATGAGGGGCTTTGGCCAGCACACGGATGTTACCCGGCTGAGATCCTAGCCCTTCTGGCCCTTAACACAGGAACGGCACACTGTCAGCACCATGTTACAGAAAGTAGAGCGGTGTGGCAGGTGATGCCCAGACTGGAGGTTTCTTAGGGTTTGAGTCTCTTGCCTATGTCTAATAGTAATTCATACTGCAAGCTGGGGGCAGAAGACCATCTGATTGGCCAGAGACGGGGTAGCCGTTCCCTCCTGAGGACAGAGACAAGATGTTCTTCCTTTGAATTCTATTGTGCAAAGTGCCCCCTCCCCAGTACAGTAGGAGAATTTCTTTCTAATAAAGCTTATACATGACCAGACTGTGTTGATGGGACATAATTTTTAATACGCAGTGGCCTGGAATCCGACAGATCTGGCAGCCTGGGTGCCCTGTTTTAAAAAGCCGAACGTGGCTGACAGCCGTCTCACTGACTCTCCCGTCTATTACAGTCAGCGCAAGGTTAGACAAATACATTCCCATCAGCACAAAACAGCAACCTTCCAAAATGTATGTCAGTGCTGTATTTACAGCCAAATCCAGCAGGAGCTCATGCTTCGTAGACTGCTCCCATTAATGAGACAAATGTCAGCATCCATAAGCTATTTTTTTTGTTCCTGCTTATCAAATCTTTCAAAAAATTGATAACTAGTCTTTATAGATTGTGAAAGTCAGATATAACTCTGAATGCATTGCTGTACGGGACCCCAAGGGGTAAACTCATCACCTGAAAGCCATTTTACATGGACGATTTGACTTTCATGCAGAGTGTCATAACGCACCCTGGATGGAAATCGAAAATAAAATATCTGGACTCCAACCTTCCCCTTGGTGAGATTTATGATTCCCTCAGTACAATAATTTTCAAAATTGTATCCCTTAAACTACAAGACTTGATATATTATTAACTGCTTGAATTGAAGAAGCTTTCCAATAGGCCTACGTGCTGTCTAGAGGCCCGGATTAATTTCTATGGAACGACAAGCTTATCTCAAAGTGTTTCTCAATGAACTAAACAGCCGGCTCCATCTTCTCTCCAGAACAGAGTGGAGAGAGGGCTCATGGCATCTCTGGTGGCTCCAGGACACACGGCTTTTACAGAAAAGCTCTTCCAGGGAACGATGGCTATTGACCAGTTAGAAAACTGGCTGTGATCCTTCAGCGCACCCCAGAGAGACTAGCTGCCACCTGGGATCCCTACCTTTCTGTTGTCGGCCTTGCCTGGGTTTGGGTTTGTGCTGATGGAACCACAGTGCCTCACACGGGGAGAGTCAGCAGCTCTGTTTCCATGGAGCTAGGGAGGAGAATTGTTTTGTTTTAATTAACTTTTAACTCGATTATTTATTGTGTATGTGTGTGCCTGTGCACGTGGGGGCTGGAAATCATCCCCAGGTGGTGTCCCTAGGAGCTGCCCTTAAGTTTTTTTTTCTCAGAGTCTCTCATTAGGACTTGGGGTTTACCCACTGGGCGAGGCTAGCTGACTAGCAATCACCAGGGACCTTCCTTCCTCTGCTTCCAACTCTTAGCAGGACAAATGCTTGCCACTGTTCCCAGCTTTTACAAGGGTGCTGCAGCTCACATAGATCCTCAGGCCTGTGTAGGAAGCACTTTACTCTCTGGGCCGTGTCCCAGCCTTTTAAACTTAATTTTAACCCCTGTTGCCAGATGTAGTTAGCTCCCACACCTGCTTTCACTGCCCTTCTTTGCGTATCACAAATCCCACACGTGAAAACCCAGCCATGACCAAGCAGGTGGAAAGAGCCTCTTGACCCTGCTCCTTCTCAAAAAATTCTTTCCACCTGTGGCAAGGTGGCGTTGGAAGCACATTCTTTTAGGAAGACATTTAAATGGACATATTGGCTGGCAGAGGTGTTGCTGGCCATTCTGATTCTTGCTGGCCATTCTGATTCAGGGATGGCATCCAGAAACACAACTTCAGAGACACAAAAATGCAGGGCCCAAAGGCACGCTGGTGGAAAGCAATGTTCCCTCTGTCCCCAGGCTCCTGCAGAGGTGGCACCATTTAGGATCAGTCACCACACTGGAAACATGTAACAGGAAGGAAGGTTCCTGAGTTTGATGATGAACCTGAGAAATTGTGCACCAAATTAGCCACTGCCAGTTATGAAGAAAAAGGAAATGTTTCTATATTGATAACAGATACATTCTGTATGCCTTTGCATACATGTATGTGTATGTATGTATGTATGTATGTATCTATCTATATATATTGTGTGTGTTTATATATAGTATATAACTATACTTAGGCTCAGGTTTATGATGCCTAGGTCCACCCCCAGTGGCATATGTCACCTCCCTAATCTAGGACTACCAACATTGAGCAATGCAATCATTGTCTACCTGTAAAGTTGATCGACTACAGGATTAAGCTTTTCAAATTCATAGTTTTCAATCTTTTAAAAGCATAAACCAGCACATGTGTCTCCTCAGATCATGTGTCTCAGCCAACGCTGGTCAAGTTCTTTCCACGCTGCCTTGACAGAGTTTGAAAACTTGAAACACTTGAGTTTCCCCCTTTCTTGTCAACCCTTTAATTCTTTTGAAGAATGTGTGCACGCCAAGAACTGTGTTCATCCAGTGAAAGTGAACTCACAGCTTGAAGACACGTTGGGAATTAGCTACCTGAATTCTTTAATAAATAACTGAATAAGCAAATGTCTGTTACTGTAAGAATTACAGGACACCAATTTTCCAAGATAAAATCTGAAGGTATCACATAAGTAGCCATCACTATTTTTTAGTCTAGATTTAAAATATTTCTATTAATTCTTTGAGAATTCCATACAATGCATTTTAATCATAATCACCCCAATCCCTCCCTGTAACTCCTCTGAGAGCCACCTGTGCTCTCACAGGCGGGGCCGTCCACTGGCACGTGGTTGACCGGCCAGGACTCAGGGCCTTAGAGGAAACTGAGTCTCCTTCCCCGGAAGCCGTCAGTGGGCTAGGGCTGCTCAGTTAGGGGTGGGAGTCGTGAACTCTGTCCCAGTCTGTGATAGCGTTATCAACTGGCTTGAGCTGGTAAAGAAACCAAGCTGCTTAGCTCGCTATAGCAGGGTCCTGGGGTCCTGTCCAGTCCAGACACTTCCCTTCGTCTTCCCTGAGCTCTGGCTCTCACCGTCTCTCCACCCCCTCTTTTGAGATGCTCTCTGAGCCTTGGGGAGAGAGTAATGATACAGGTGGCCCACTGTGGCTGAACCTCCCACAGTCACTTCTTGGCATTTTGACCACTTGTGAGTTTCCACTTTAACCACCACCATCGCACAAAGGAACTTCTCTATGAGAGCTGTGCTAATCTGCAGGTAGAGAGATGGGAATTTAGCAGACAGTTTGCTACGATGTCCAGTTATCAAATAATAGAATTGGCTCACTCCTGGGGCTTGTGAGCTCCTCAACCATGGGTTCCTGGCAAGATTTTCCTTGAAAGGAGTGTGCTTCCTCCTATAGAGTGGGCCTTCCCTCCAGTAGTGCCAAGAAGTGGTCGCTTGCCCCCAGAACATCTGTGCCGTTATTATACCCGTGGGCATGTCTTGCCATGATGGTCACTAGCGTAACTCAAAAGATTCAAAGCTAGATAATGAGTTTCTGCCCCAGAAGCCCACACAACACCTCCCAGTACTGTGAGAGCTAGTGAGCAGGGAGGAAGTCTCTTGGACAACACCTGCCTGATTTCTCCATGTCCTGTGGCCAATGTGTATGGCATCTTCAGCATTAGACTCTCACCACCAAGCCCTGGGAGGCAATCAAGAGCAAACCCAATAGCCTGCATTGTTTGGGGGTCTTAGGAAGTAGCCATCTTTTATAGGCTGTCTTTCTTTCTCGAAGAGCTGTGGTCTGCCTGGCAGGATGAAGGCCGTGTAGGTATAATACATATTCCTGGTGACTCACAGACAGAAAGAAGTTTACCAACTTATTTTTAATTATAATTAACAATATAGTAAATTATCTCTAGTCTGCCGATGGTGCATGAGTCAAGACCCACCTTGCCTGATGCAGGATGAGACTTCATCTTTTGCGGTAGGATGACCACTTTCTCGAAGTAGCATAGGATTTGGGCTTAAGCATGGTGCGGGGATTATAGAAGCGGTCTCACACTAGCACACCCTGAGCTACAGAGCCCAGGGAAGGAGATAGCGGCATGTAGCAAACTGGAAATTTCCAAGCTATACTCCCTCCCTTTTGTTCTTTGAGCCAAGTGGTTGCAAAACTTTGTAGTATGGGACTGGGGACTGGGAACACAGCCCAGCTGGTTAAGGACTTGCTTTGTGAGCCTGAAGACCTGAGCTTATCCCAGTCCTTCCACTGCAGGGACAACCTGCGTTTTAAAAAGCCAGGAGCACTTCTGCTCTCAGCGTCCTTAGTCGCCTGTAGTTCTTTGTCCGTGGTAAGAGCCCCGTGAGATTTCCCCCTTACACATGAGCACATTGGTTGGTGTTGTTCAGGCCACCACGCTGTCCGGGTATCACAAGTGAAACTTCCCTGTCATTTCTACGACACAGTCTCACGGGAGAGCTTCTGGTCTTCCAGCTCTTACCATCCGCTTCTCGTCCAAGGTGTTCTCTGAGCCTTGAGTGGAGGAGTTGTGTTTCAGTCTGTCCAATGGGGTTGGGCACCCCATGGGGCTGGGTGCCCCATGATCACTTGTTCTCTGTATTTTGGGCAGTAGTGATTCTCTATAACGGCCTATTGCAAAAAGAAGCTTCTTTGGTAAAGGTTAGGAGGTACACATTCCTGTAGGTACGTGTAACGTGTGAACAGGGTTAGCTCAGCATATGTATGCAGCTAGGGATTATACTAATTTAGTAAATTAGTGGTACTAGGTTCTCCTCCAAGATCCTAGCCCTGGGTAGTTGGCTAGGTTTAACCTACCAGGCATAATTTCCCTCCCGTTGAGCAGGCCTTAAAGCCTGCATAGACAACTGCTGGTAACTGCTAAGATATGGATGCCGGTATGGCACCATTGGGGATCTGTCGCAGTGCTGATCACTGTGTGGTGCATAGGCTTCACGGATGGGCAGCACTGTTGGTGCTTCCTGCCCTTGTTAGCTTGTGTATCATCTTCTGGTTCTATGAAAGCCAGTTCCTGAGACAAGGCTTCCAGGTCAGATTCAGCTCAGGTCCTTTGAGCCCTGGGTCTGAAATGCATGGTGTCTTCAGCAAAGGAGACTTAGCTTCAAGCTCTGGGAGGCAACCAAGGACAAAAGCAATAGCCTTTATTATGGGGGAGTATGATAGGCCTTCCCAACAGTGGAGTCCCTTAATTGGTTATCCAATACCACGTGGTCAGCCTTGAAATCACAAAACACTGGATGGAGTCTGCAGGTTGTAGCTATATATTTGTGCGTATGTATTTATATTTGACAATTAGGGAGGAGGAGTTCAGGGGGTGGGGGAGATATGAAGGTGAACATGGGGGAAATCAGAGGAAGGAAAGGGAATGGAGAAAAATGTCCTAATTATATTTTAATTACACAGAAAAGCCAGGAGTGAAGATTCTCACTTACAACGGCAGCACTGGGGAGGTATGACGGGGAGGGGGGGTTCTGGGGGCCGGCNGCCTTGGTAAGCTCCATGCTAGCGAGAAGCCTGCCTTTAAAACTTAAAGAAACGGTGGAAAGCTCACAGGGAATGGCGCTTGATGCTGTACTTTGGTCGTGTGTGTGTGTGTGTGTGTATGTGTGTGTGCGCACGCGTGCGAGTACACCTGTGCACACACATGTATGGGAGTGTGTGCCCACATGTACAAAGAACATGGCAACAAAATTTCCTTGATTGTTCAAAGGAAGGACGCTCTTGGACTGGTGTGAGGGAAATCTCTGTCTTCTCTCTGGAAAGACCTGGGCATGCTGCCCTCTGTTAGCTAGGAGGAGAACCAAGTTTGTAGTCGGTAACTTTGGCTATCACACAGCCGATGTGTTTGTAGAGCATTTAGCTTATTGACCTAAATGTTCTCATCTTTAGGGAGGAAAAAGCAGTCTAATTAATTCACAATAAAAATCCTCCATTTCATAGAAGATAAAACTAATATCACCCAAACAGAATTGAACGTGTGATACAACGCAGTCATCAGCAAGCAGCAGCCTTAAAAATTACAAAATCTGACCTTAATATGTGTGAATCTATCAAGATTCCATTGTCGACAAGGATATTTTTGATATTCTTCTCCGAGCTGAAATCATGTCATTTATATGCAAATGACCACATCCTCAGCAGCTGCTGAGTCCCAGCTGAAACCCAGGGACTTATTTGCACTTAATAAAACCTCATAAATAGGTTTTGCTTGCGAGTGCGTGTGGGGGAGCAGAAGCCCAGAGTCGTCCTTTACAGTCACAAGCTCTGTTTTGTTTTGAAAGCAGACTGGCCACTCCTAACAGGATGCTTCTCAGTTGCCAAGAAACAAGATCCTTCCTGACTCAGGGGAAAAAAAAGTCCCTCCATGGAGGCAAGTGCTTCCCATCATCGCTGTAGGTCCATACATCTCTGGGCTTCTCGGGGAAAAGAGGGGGCTTAATTCAGGGCCAGCAGAGATGCTGTCCAAGTGTCCAGGACAGTGAGGGGTAAGAGGAGTCCATTGGGAAAGCCCTGGCCTGGTCCGGTAGAGAGCTCTGTCCTTGGGAAACGGAGAGCAACTCCTTTAGAAACTGACTGTAGGAAGCAGCCCTGGGTGGGAACCATTGGTTTTCTCTGATTGCCCAAGCAAACATCACACGAGGTCACCTAGTAGATTTCCCCTTTTCCTGTCCTTTTGTTTGTGGTGCTGGAGGTTGAGCCCAGGAAGCAGGGATGGACACAGGGTCTTCACTTGTATTTTGAAAGCCACGGCTGCTGACTTGGTAATAATGACCTATTATCCTGGTCCAGGGAGAGGCTGTTTCTGGAAGCTTCACTTCTGGTGTGTGAGCAAATGACCCAGCAGAGATGGCTGTACTGTCTGATAACTGTGTGTTACCATTGAAGATTCTGCTTAACAATACTATCGATACATTGTCATTGTTTGGGAAGGAGGCAAACAGCCCTGCCATGACAACCATTCGGGGGTATTTATAATTGCAAAAGCATCCAGGCAACATATTAATCTAAAAAAAAAAGAACACACACACACCCCTCTCACAAGGGAACGTAAAAGAGAAGGCTCTTTGCCCCATAGATAAGGTACCCTTGTCTTATGTCCCTCAGTCTTGGTTTCTTTAATTTGAAAATCAGATTGTGTCTGTCACAATAGAAGTGTTGTTTTAGGATTTCTGTTGCTGCAATAAAACACCAAGATTAGAAAGCAAGGTGGGGAGGAAAGGGTTCATTTGGCTTACACTTCCACATTGTAGTTTATCATTGAAGAAAATCAGAACAGGACCACAAAAGAGCAGGAACCCGGAAGCAGGAGCTGATGCAGAGGCTGTGGAGGGTGCTGCTTACTGACTTGCTCACCATGGCTTGCTCAGCCTGCTTTCTTATAGAACCCAGGGCCACCACCCAGGGATGGCTCCACCCACCATGGGCTGAGCCCTCCCCTCCCCCATCAATCATCTCATAGAGGCATTTCTCAATTGAGGTTCCCTCCTTTCAAATGATTTCAGTTTATGTCAAGTTGACATAAAGCTGGCCAGGACAAGTATCAAAAATTTAACAATATAGCTCATGTTTCTATTTAATACATATATATAATATATACATATACATGTATGTATATATATTTTGAATATTTTGCCTGCATATATGTGTATTCATCACATGTGTGTGTTAAGTTGGGAGTGTCACCCTAGCCCCTGGCATCCATCCCAGCCCCCTGGCCTGGGAGTTACATTGGTCTGTACTCCAAATCCCAGCATGCCAGGTCCTGACCCCTCCCAAAGGGTATTTAAGTGGGCTCCCAGAGGAGGAACACGTGGTCCTGGGTTTGCATGTGATCCCTGGTTTTCTGTCTCCCCTGTCATGCTCTTGGCCACCTGAGAGCGCTATACTAAATAAAACATGGGTATTTTAATTCGGTTTAATCTGATCTAATTGGATTTCTTTGTGCTGGCCGAGTGGCCCATCTTAGAATTTTTTCCTAACAGTGTGCTTGGTAGTCATGGAGGCCATAACAGACCCTCTGAGACTGAAGTTATGGATGGTTGTGAGCCACCATGGTGCCTGCTGGGCATTGACTCCAGGTGCTCTGGAAGGGCGGCCAGGGCTCGTCACTGCTGAGCCATCTCTCCAGTTCTCGTACTCCTATTTTTAGCCTGTGTGTGCTCATGTGTGATGTGCTTGTTCACATCTAGGTGTGTGCGACTGCAAGGGAGCATGTGAGTACTGCTCAGAAGACAGCCAGCCTCTGTGTGTGTGTGTGTGTG
>LOEQ01000012.1:837058-847216 GCA_001685075.1 Bramus lutescens
CGGGGTATAAGCGGGAGCCGGACAGGACGAAAAGCAGGGCCCGCTCCCCTCATTCACTACACCTAGGAGTCTTCAGAATTTCTGGAGCACAAAGCGAGAGAAAGGAAGACCCATGGGAACTGCACAGGCAGGCATGTGTCAGATCATGCCAAAGTCGTCTGACACACGAAGTGGCTTTTCTCATCAGCACAAGACAACTGCTGAAGAGGCTTCTCCGAGGAGGTTATGTGATCAGACGCCTGGAGTATTTATGGACCGCAGGACAGGGAGATGCAGCAGGGGGACATAAGAAAGTCAGTGAAATGAGGAGAGGCCCTGAGCATTTACATCTAGGATCAGTAAACACAGGAGCAGAAGCGACAGAGGGACACAGATGTGTAGGTCGTGGTGCTGAGGCACACGTTGAGTAGAGAGTCAGAATCGTCCTTTCTCCGCCTTTCTCAGAGCATGCACTGACCTGGGGGGAGAAGGGATGGAGGGCAGCACACAACGACCAGAGGGCAGTGCAGGAACCGCTAAGTTTCAGGCAGCTATAGCAGGGAGTGTGGTTGTAGGCGTGAATTTGTACTTAGTAAAAGACAGGCTTAGCAATCACCAAGAGTTAGCTGGTGATTTCAGACATGGCTTCAGAGGATCTGTGTAGACATTTTGCACTAAAACGAATATAGAGAGAGGAAGGAGGAGGTGGGGAGGAGCAGGAAGCAGAGGAGGGAGACAGAGACAGGAGAAGGTTCGACGGATCCGCGTGGAACATCAACCGGCAAGAAGAAAAGTCCAACAAGAGTCTGAAAAGAAAACAATAGGATGGCTTCACTGGAACCCAGGGAGAAGCTTTCCAAAGGAAGAGCAGAAGTGTGAAATCTTCCAGAGAAGAATTCACGGACCTGAGCACCTGAGTCACTAAATGGTCCAAAGGAAGAGCAGTTTCAAAGTAAGGATGAAGAACCCAAAGCTTAGTGAGTGAGAAATGACCAAGATGGAAGAAATGAGTGCGAATTTCTCTTGTACTTTTTAGTTTGACGGAGAGAGCACGGGATGCTGACTCCTCCTCTTCCTCCTCCTCACCATCATCATCTTTCTGGCATGCTAACCTTCCCATCAGTAGAAGCAACCTCCTTTCCCATAGGGAAAACAACCTCTGTCACTCTAGGCGAATCTGATGAGGTCACCAATAGTGATTCCCAGCTTTCCCTGGGGCCACAGGGACAGAATGACCACTCCCCAGATATAGATTTATATTACTCAAAACATACTGGTCAGAGTGATTTCAGGTCTGTACACCTACAAGTGCAAAGAACCTTTCTCTATGAGACTGTTAAACTGGGAAGATGGAAATCTGGAAGGACTTACTGTGTGAGAAAACCGGAGATGTGGTGGGACAGTCTGAGTGCCTGGAGCTAGAAGGTTAAAGCCAGAGGCCTACTGGGACCTCCAGTTTATATGGAGTAACGAGTTCCGTGTAAGTCCCTTTGTGTACAATTTCAGATCACTTACTATCACAAAGGTCATGCATGATTAGCTAGAGAGAAACTTGCTACAGCTGAAGAAGAAAAAGCCTTAAGCATATTTATATTATATTTATATTTATAAGCTAAAAGGAAAAGGACAATAGAAAGCAGACAGTGAACCGGGTGTGGGGATGCACACTTGTAATTCAGCACCTGGGAGGCAGAGGCAAAA
Source organism: Bramus lutescens (assembly GCA_001685075.1). Lineage (NCBI taxonomy): Eukaryota > Metazoa > Chordata > Mammalia > Rodentia > Cricetidae > Bramus > Bramus lutescens. The sequence goes on from LOEQ01000012.1 coordinate 838,739, forward strand.
GAATAACAAATTAGAAGGTAGTAAGGACAGCATAGTGAGTTCTAAGCCAGACAGGGTGTACAGAGAGACCTTGTCTCAAAAAATAAACCAAAACCAAAAAGTAGACAATGCAAATATTAGATAGAGGAGAGAATAAGTGACCTTCTAAATTCCCAGAGAAAGCAAGATTAGACAGAATTCACATTAGTCTTGAATAGAAGAAAAAAATAATTCTTCTTTTAAGATAACAGAGGGTTAATGAGAGATGCAAAATCAGAGAAATACATCAGCTGGGTGAGGTGGGATGCGATGGTGGGAAGTCGAAAGAGTTCATATACTATAAGTTCAACACTCAATTTTCTACTGATAACTAAAAGTCAATTTCATTTTCTAGAAATGGCATTGGACTGGGAATCAGGAGATGTGGAATCTATTTCTGGTCCTGCCATTAATTAGGTGTGTGATTTTGGGCGAGTCATTTAATCTCTTAGAATCTTGGCTTCCTTTACTGTAAAATGAGAAACCGCACAAAGGCCCCTTCCAAATTAAATCCTATGATTCAAAATGCTTTCTCATATAATTTCTAATACTTTTTCCTTTTTCTCTTTGTGAAACTGGAATACAGATAATAAAATTGCCATGTTTTTCTTAAAACATTCCCAATACTTAAAATGTTTAGACAATAAAGACTACCATGTGGAAAGTGTAACAAACACACTTAATTGCCACCATTAAGAACAGTAGATGCTACTTTAGGAGCTTTATAAGCATCATCTCATTTAACCCTAAAACGTCTGAAATAATCGGGTAAGAGACTTGAGAAAAAAGGACCGAAGTGCACTAGGAGGGGTTGCAGTGAATGGCAGAATTAGAATGCAGACCCAGAACGACTGTCTACGTCCTGTCAGCCTCACTATCCTGGCATATGGCTCCTTCCTTAAAATGAGAGGGGACGGAGGATGAGAGAGAGAAAGATGAAGCGGCTCGTTCAGTAAAACAAGAACACGGATATTGCTGGGGTTAAAGTATCCAGACAAGGCTTTTCTATCATACTATAAATTAGAGTGCCGAGAGGAAGAACGTGAGAAACAGTAGGCATAGAAGCCGCAGTCGGCGGGGACCAAGAGCTGTGTACAGGAGGAGAGGGAACTGCAGCAGTGTGAGACACAAGTCAGCGAGCTGATGCATGTCATGATGTCATCAGAGGTAGCAGACCTCTGTGCCTCTCCAATTACAGATCCAGTTATTTATCATTGTGACTCGTTGTGATGGAACCCAGGATGTCAGGAACACTGAGCTGCACCTGCAGCTGCCCAGGGCCTTAAACTGTGACCAAAGGAAACAAAGTAACAGAATGAAGCCAGCGCCAGACATGAAAGTGTGCTCAGGAAATCCAAAGCTCACCGTCATTTATATTGACATACAGCCTCTTGAACAAACCACTCACAGGTTAGGGCTATTTCTCATCTTTCAATATATCACACCATTAATAGAATGAATCTGGGAAATAACACTAATAACACGGGGATCCAACATAAATTCATATGTATTATTGCATTTTTAATGATAAGACACAGATAAAAGAAAATCTAGATCACAAAACTTTTGTGCCTATCAAACTAGCAATTGTCTCATTGTACCTAGAGATTGTAAGAATCATAGACTTAGGAATGGAGGAAATACTAATAGCCATCTTGATACTTTCAATTCATTCATTGATTCATTGATTCATTCATTTATAGTTTATGTTTTTGAGACAGGGTTTCTCTGTGTAGGCCTGGCTGTCCTAGAACTCACTCTGTAGACCAGGCTGTCCTTGAACTTAGAGATCCACCTGCCTCTGCCTCCTGGGTGCTGGGAATAAAGGCTGTGCCACCTGGCGTGATACCTTCATTTTAATATGTTTTTACATGTTTGTGTGTGTGTGTGTGTGTGTGTGTGTGTGTGATTGCACACATGCCCTTGTGTGTATGTGGAGGTCAAAGGACAGCATGCAGGAGTGAAATCTCCTTCCACCGAGTGACCTCTAGAGAACAGGTCATCAGAAACAAACACTTTTATCCACTAAACCACCTCACTAGCTCCCAATACTTTCCTATTAAAGACGAGAATAAGACCCCAAAAGGTTAAACAATTTCCCCCAGGTCACACAACTATTTTATGAAACTGGACTAATTTTACAGCCATTATTTAAATTTCTAAAAATATATAAAAGTAGTAATTCATCGGTTTAAGACTTTGTTCACACAAGGCTTTCTGATTCTCCCAGTTGTCCCTCACATTATTTTTAGATAAACAGTCAACACTTTGTAGGGAAGATACTGAAAAATCTTTGATACACAACAAGACAATTTGAAATAACCTAAGAGTTTAAAATTGGTTCAAAAATACAAGAAAAAACTGTTGTCAGTTGATATTCATAATGTTTTTAGATGCTGGGTTTTTGTTTAAATGATTTGTTAACCTTAGTAATATCAAACTCCCACACAAGTCAGTAGCAACAGTAATCTACCTTTGCCATGATATTCAGATGGTTCCTGTGGAACTTCCCCATAGATTTCATGCTCACTCCACGGTTTCGACATTGGCAACTCTGGGATGTTTAAAGATCCAGACCTTTATGATGATAAACAAAACCACAGAGAAGAAGTATGATGAAGTTGACCTTGGAAACTAGATACTCCTATAAATAAAAAGAGCACAGTCTACTAACTTGACAATTCTGGGAAATTCATTACTGTCTCCACCACACCTCAAACTGCCCTGAGCTCCTATCTCCTCCTGCCTTATATTCCTCTCTCCAAGCTCTTGTACACTGTAAAGATTTGTCATTTATACGGCCTTAAGAAACGTTGACTGGCCAGTAGCCAGGCAGGAAGGAGAGGCAGGGTGATGAGAACAGGAGAATTCTGGGAAGAGGAAAGGCTGAGTCTGCAGTTGTTACCCAGACACAGAAGAAGCAAGATGTGACTGCCTCACTGACAAAAGGTACCAAGCCATGTGGCTAACACAGACAAAAATTATGGGCTAACGTAGGATATAAAAGTTAATAAGAAGCCTGAGCTACTAGGCCAACCAGTTTATAATTAATGTAGGCCTCTGTGTGTTTTTGGGGGGACTGAACAACTATGGAACCAGGCAAGACAGAAAACCTCTTGCAACATCTCTGTCTAGCCCATATCACTCCTGTCTCCACCTCCCTAGTACTGGGATTAAAGCCATGGGATCTCAAGTGCTGGGATCACCTTTGTGCAAACTCTGCTTCTTTCAGACAGATTCAATCTCTTATAGCCCAGGGTGGCCTTGAACTAACAGAGATCCCTCTGCCTCTGTCTCCTGAGTCGTAGAATTAAAGTGTGTATCACCACTGCCTGGCCTCCAGTAGCCTATGATGGAAGAGGCCAATACTTCATCATCTTTACGTGCCCCAGTAGATACCTGCCATCAGTATGCAGTCCTTAAAAATCTAATAAGGCTACTCTCAGTTAGATAATCGAAGTCAATATCTCTAGAAATAGTGCTGGATCTAGATTTCTGATTGGTTGGCTCTTGTTCCATATTGGTTGCTAAATAAACAGAATGTTATCTTGGCAGATAGGACTCTGCTATCCTCCTCCTATCTGAGAGACAGGACAAGTCCTGTTGGCTGGAGGGAGGGGAATCACTTTCTTCAGTGAGGTAGCCACTGGTAAGTTCCTATGCTCCAGCAAACAATCTCCCACAAATGCTCATGCAAAGAATTCTAATTAATCTCAGTGGATCACACACACAGCAAAGACATGAAAGCACGAGGGTGTGCAGGAAAGAAGTGTTTCAGTGGGGAAGGAAAGTGGGTAAGACAGGGAATAGAGAGTGAAGGAACTAAAATTCACTATGTGCAAAGAATAAAAAATTAGTTTATAATGCAGAAAAGAATATTCTGAATAGGATAAGATGAATAGGAAATTATATATAAAATACTCTCTTCTCTGAATCATGATATAAGAACAATGAATTATCATCTGAGGTTCTCTTCTTATTAATTGGGAGTGAGGTCTGCTTTTTTATTAAGAAAATGAGATAAACATTATGTATTGAGGTATACAATTATAATGTCAGCACCTAAGAGGTTAAGACAATGGGATTATTAATTCAAAACCAGTCTAGACTATATAATGAATTCAAACCAAGCCTGGGCTACAAACCAAGATGTCTTAAAACATCAATCAGTAAATAGATATTAAAAATAGCATAAGAAAATTATTTTATGAGCTAGGTTGTCATGAAGGTCAGAAGATATATTACCCAAGCAAAATCTCAAATTAGGAAGTATTTTTCAAGCCAAGGTGTTATTGGTATGGAATGAGCAGCTGCAGGGAAAGATTAGGCTTTCCTTGTAAAGCACAGGATCTCCTGTCTCAGAGACCCAGGGGAGGACATAGGGATGGGTGGTTTCCGAGGGAAGAGGGCACTCAAGGACTGGTAACATATGAGATACCGAAACCCTTTTAGTAGTATTGCTTTATAATGAAATTAAATGATTACTGTGATTTTCATTCAATAGTCAGTAACTACCTTTCCTTGAATAAGTGGTTATCTGGAGGAGCGACACTTAAATGAACAACTTTATCTTAGATATTAACATTGGTTTTGTACCTTGATATGCTGGAAAGGGAAGGTCTTGGAGTAAAACCAAACTCCTTAAGGTCCACATTTTGAGATTTGTTCATCTGTATCTGTTGATTAAAAAAATACCATTCCAAGTTCAACTATCCCTTTCACAAATGAACCAAATAGTAAAGATACTACTGGTGAATAAAGCTCAGAAATCAATGAACTAGGAGAGTGTTGGGCTAGTTCTCAACTCAAATATTCTTCTCAGGCCCTTCTTAAATATAGACAGTTCCCGTGGCTTTTGTTTGTTTTTGTTGTTGTTGTTTAAGTTTGCTTTCTCTTCTCTTTATGTGATATTTTCAGAAAAATATCTTTTGACTTCCATGACTTAAATTATTATCCCACTTTGGACAACTCTCAAGTCTGTATGTATTTCTACTTCAGCTTCCCTTCTGACTTCCAGCGTCCTCTAGGACACCTCTACGCGGTTATCTTGTTTCTTGTGGCAGTGGTACTGGGAACTGGAGCCAGGATTCCAATGAGAAGCCCCGCACAGGTGCAAGCATTTCAACACTTGGCCCCCAGCTGGCGGCACTGACTGGGAAGATTTACCAAGTATGGCCTTGCTGGAGGAATAGGCCACTAGAGGTAGCTTTTAAAGAATTTAAAGATTTAAAGAATCCTACCATTTCAAATTACTCTTTTCTCTCTGCTTCATGATTGTGGCTCAAGATGTGAGCCCCTAGCTTCTGCTCCATAAACCCAAATAAACTCTTTTGTAAGTTGCTTTGGTCATGTTGTTTTTCCGTATCAAGAGAAAAGTAACTTATACAATTCTCCAGCTAGACTAAACCACTGAGCACTTTACTAGCCCAGCCCGATATCTAGTGTCTCTTAAACTGAATCTATTCTGCCTTTATTCCCCCAAACTTGATTTTCCCTTTACTCTCCCTGTCCTAGAGGGGCCCAACTCTCCTCCCAGTTAATCGGCCAGAAAGCTGATCATTGGTTCTGACTACCTCTTCCACCTCACCCCTCAAACCAATGTACCGCTGAAAAGTGTCTTAAGTCCAGTCACGTCCCGCCATTGCCTGCCACCACTAACTTACATTACCATCAGTTTGCCTCAATTATTACAAAACAGCCTAGTTTTTAATCTTCTAATTCTTTCTCTTCATTACAACCAGAATGTCCTTTATAAAACCCAACTCTGATCAGGCCATTGATTAAAGCACTTTAATGTTTCTAAATAATTTGAGGATAAAAAATAAATCTCTAAAATAACAAAATGGTTTGCATGATCTAATTCCTATTTACTTCTTCAGCCTTGATGCTCACTATCTAAAATTAATTTCCAGACATACTAAGATTTTTTCAGCTACTGGGAAGATCTCTTTGCTGCCACCAAATACTCCAGAACTTTAAAATTTAGTCTATAGGTCTCCATCACTATCTTGGTACCCGTTCTGTATCCTTGGATTATCCTTTCAGCCTCAGTCACATCTAAGAGGAGCCTTTCCTGGCTCATCAGACATGGGCTGAGCACACTAGGGAAAAGGCCTATTTGCTTATTTGTATTCTTTATTCAACTAGAAACTCAGTGAGGACAGAGACTACATCTGCCCTACTTTACCACTATAAACTTGGTTCTTTAAGAGATGGGTAGAAACAAGAGTATGGAAGAAACATAGGAATGAAGATGGGGAAAAGGAAAGAAGGGAGGGAGAGAAAATTTAAATTATTTTGCTTTTTAATTTTTTGAGACAGGGTCTTTCTGTGTAGCCCTGGCTGTCCTGAAACTCACTGTATAACCAGGCTGGCCTCAAACTCAAGAGGTCCACCTGCTTCTGCCTCCCGAGTGCCAGGATTAAAGATGTGCACCACCAGCACCCAGGCCACAAAACTATTTTCTCAGAAGACATGGTGATCACTTTACATCTCATGATTATTTCCCAGTCTTCCCTTTATTTAGCCTTACTGAACTCTGTCACTGTATGAAGCCTACACAAGGACTCCCCTAGGATGTGATGACTTGGGCTTAAAGGAAGTCTACTTATGACTGTCCTACCGAGCAGGAGATGTTCATTCTCTCATCACCTGGGAGGAAGGCTCTTTCTTGTTCATTCACATACTTAAGGCCAAGAGTACAAATTAACCTCAGAATTTCCAGTCCATTCCAGTTCAAAGCCAAGACAGGGCAAGACTGTCTAGTTCCAACTGTGGTAAAGTAAGTCAAGCTCAGATTTCTCTTTCTAGACTAACGTGGGGAAAGGGCTGGGCAGTTATCTTCCAAAAGTAGATTTACAGATCGATTATAATGATGAGATTCCTAGTGAAGCCTACAGTAAATAACTTTCAAAAACACCTCAGATTATCCACCTACCTTACTGATGCACGGGTCAGTGATATCTGCATTCATTTAAATGCAGAACAAAGGACAGACGCCATTAAAGCTAACCTTGAGCCGTTTCACTGGAGGAAGAGAAGAGACAGCATCTCTGCTTTTTAAGTCAGACAAATATGAAGACATTGCTGACTCTTTAACTTCTGCCTTTTGTGGAACTCCAATTTTACCTATTAAAAGAGATTGTAGATTATCTTCTTTTGTTTTTGGTTTTTAAGTAAGGCAGGATCTTGTTATGCAGCCCATTCTGGTCTTCAACTCACAGCCCTCCTGCCTCCGCCTCCCAAGTACTGGACAATAGATTTGACCAAATGGTCAGTGCAATGTTATACTTTTTGTATTACATTTTTGGTAGTATTAAACAAAACCCTAATTGTCTTTGCAACATGAAATTTAATGTCTACTTTTTTCCTGTTGTTCTCCCTATTTGGAGAGTTTTAAGTAGGAATGGTATAAATATCATACGTAGAAAATTAGCATATTATTATTATTAACTCAAGACATTTATTTTTAATTTATTTTATCCTTCATTATAAATGTATGTATGTGTGCACATGAGTGCAGGTGCCCTTGGATATCAGAAAAGGGTATCAGAGCCTCTGGGACTGAAGTTGTAGACAGCAGTGGGTGATGGGAACTGAACTCATCCTTTGCAAGAGCAGGCGGTAACCACTGAGCCATTCTCCACTCCATAGTCACTACAGACATTTCAATTCTGAAATAATCTTAACAGAACTCACAGCAGTCATGTGCACATGTATGTTTATTTTTACAATGATGATTGCATTCTCGGTTCCCAAGTTTTTTGCAGGTAGCCATTCCTAAATTAATGTGAGAGAAATACATTTGTTATTATATATACTCTTACAAATTCAATACAAAGTCTTTCAATTTATTCTTTTTTTCTAGGTAGTGGCAAGAATATGACTATCATACTTCCTCATATATTAACACCTGCAGTTTAAAAAGGATATTTCTAATAACACACTCGTCTGCTCTCAGTCCCCTTCCTGCTTTTCATATGGAGCATCTAGCCACCCACAGCTGCTTTCATTTTTCTCTAATATAAGTACAGCCAATGCAGCAGAATATCGGCAATAAATTTTATCCTTATGGAAGTAAGAATGAAGACATGGATTTAAAACTTTGTTCCATACTCAAGGCTGAGCATTTGAAAACCAGCAAATCTCACAGCATTGTAATGGCATCCTGAGTAGAGAGGACATCATAAATATGTTTGAGTTATAAATAAGTTATTTAGAGACATAAAATTTGCTACGAGAATTCAAAGAAAGAAAAGATTACTTCCAGATTGGTGTCTCTAAACTGTAACAAACGTATCCAAATATAGAATTTATTAAAATATATGTATATGATATCCACCAATATGTGGGTTTTCTGGTTTCTTGCTGGGTTGACAGCACTAGGGATTGAGCCCATGGCTGTGGACGCTAAACAAGCACTCTGTTGCCTGGGCTGGCCTTGAACTCCTGAGCCGCCAG
>LOEQ01000012.1:847227-863060 GCA_001685075.1 Bramus lutescens
CCCCAAACAGAGTTACAGGCCTGCCATGTTTGCTAGGCTTTAAAGACATTTTTCTTGATCTTAGTTCTGACTAGTAACATTGGGAAAGGGAGACTATTTTAATTGTCCTCATAGAATAGACGGGATCTGGACAAGGGAAGGGGACAAGGGGAAGATATTCCAGACAGAGATGGAGGTACTCAAAGGCAGCAAACCACATATGGTGGGAACTAACGCCTTCTTTTGCTGGAACACAAATTTTATTTTTTAATTTATTTTTAGTACTTCAATTTTTATTTGAGTATTGACAAAACAACAATAATAACAAAACAGGACAAAATGGTAAGAAAAACAAGATCATAGCTGAATATATAATGTATGGATTTTGGTTTCTTTTGAGAACAAAGATAATCTTTTTAGAAATGTATTGCTTTCAGGTCACTATATTTAGTTGCTTACACAGGGAAATGAAAACCCTTCCTGTAATAAACTTTGAATCCAAAGTCCTAAATCTCAATTGTACTATTACTGACTCATTTGTCACATTAAAATAAACCCTAAACATTTTGACTCAGAATTATTTTATTATTTTGGTGTTTTTTTTTTGAGATAAGATCTCTATCTGCAGTCCTGGCTGTCCTCAAAACTCAAGAGATCTGCCTGTCTCTGCCTCCTAAGTGCTGGGATTAAAGGCGTGCGCCACCACGGCCCAGCTCCCAACCAGAATTTTTATGAACAAAAATAAATCTTAACACCCATTCAGCTGCATTTTGTACAATCTCAAAATCTAAATTCAGGAAAGTTAAAAATGACTCATAAAAGGCACTAAGGTTGGTAAACCCAAGCGGTGTAGTTTTCGATTGGGATTAAGCGCAGCAAGAGTCTAGAGAGCACTCCTGGCTGTGTGCAGGCCGGTGTGCCAGAGAGCAGGTGGTTTGACACTCTCGGGGCTCGTGACAAGGAAAGGTAAGTGCAAGCACCTGAACCAGGTGGGCAGTTTAAACTGCAGTACGATGCTCTTAAACGATTCCAAAGTATGAGATCTATCTGTCATATAATCATGCTCAATGAAGTCTCAGGAAAAATATTAAGACTAGGAAACTTCTACATTAGTTAATTATCATTACATTGACAACTAAGTAAAAGCATATGGAAGTTCTGAGAAATAAGAATTGCTTTTTCATTTATTGCTGGTAAGTTTTCTATGATTACTGACAAGACTCCCAATGGCTTTAACATTTTCACCCCCACAAGAAACCCTTGGTTTAACCCAGCCATGTTTCGAGCTCTGCTACTGAAGTCTGGGACAGTCAAGAACCCTTTGTTTCCCTGCCTCCTGCTTTCTCACTGTTGGAACAACAAGGATTAAGTGACAAACCCACGTTTTGTCACTGCAAAGCTGAGACCACCCAAAGAATGAGACAACACAATCTTTCTCAGAAACTGGGTGTGCATACAGGTACTGCAGACCCACTGCAACACTGTGGGTAGCCAGCCCCACTTAGAGCAGCAGCTCACTTGCCTAGCAGCTGCTTTTGTATCTTTGCTCTATTCCAAAACCGAAGTGTCCTCCTGAAAAGTCTGCATCATTACTACAGCCACACTTTCACAACTTGGATCTGAGTTAGCGGGACACAAATTTTAGTCGATGTGGAAATACTGAACAGCTCTGAGGACCTTCCCAACCTTCCTGGGCCTTTTCATTTTCAGTGTCATTGTTCAGTCGTTGTCAAGTCATGGAACAACTAGGTACTTGTAGCTGTAGCAGCCTGGGATTAATGGATGAGGCTTCTCACTACAATGGCAGATGTCTGGTCTCTGAGGACAAAGAAGGTCAGTATGCTAGGCACTGTTATGGTCTGGGTATAAAGGTCCCCCGAAGGCTCACATTTTGGTCCCTGACTGCTGAGTACAACCATTGCAATGTAACTGATACATGCAGGCTCTTACTTTCCCCAGTGAACTAATCCAGTGCCTTTATGGGAGGCAGGGGTCTGGCTCTACAAGCTTGCTGGAGGGATGACTGTGAAGGGCCTGTCTCATCCCTGGCTCCCTCTTGTGTCTTTCTTGCTCCAGGTGCCATCGGGGGGCAGCTCTGCTCTACCACACCCATGGTGTGATACCCCACTACAAGGCAAAGAATCACTGCGGCCGGCCCCGTGCCCTAAAAACACTAAGCTGAGAGAAATACTCCCTCTGTGAAGCTGTTTCAGGTGTCACAGCGATGGAGTCTGACGGTATGTCAGCTATGTGTCTTGTCCTTGTGACAGACAGCTGACAGCCGGAGCACTCACTGCCTTTGCAGGACCCAGTCAGGTCACAGAAGCCACATGGAGTGACTCACACTGCCTCACGTGCACATACCAAACACAAGGATATACACTCCTCTGAAACCAAAAGTGTGTTGTCTAGCCGAATGTTAATCCAATCAAATCCACAGCAAAGGACAATCATCACACACTTTTGCTGATAAAGTCATAATAATAATAATAATAATAATAATAATAATAATAATAACAACAATTCCCTGGCATCTGAAAGTAGATAATTACACCATAGCGTTCTCAACTAAACCTGACTTTGAAAATACAAACAACACGCAGATAAAGTCATTCTGTGACCACAGTGGAAGACAGGTAAGACATCTGAAGTTAGAGATAAGAAAGAAACACAAAAGTAATAGCACATCCCCATCTTCTGGCTAATACAGATGACTACTAACTTTAAAAATATATTTTCAAAATAAAAAGACAGGGTGTGGTGGCGCACACCTTTATTCACAGTACTCGGGAGGCAGAGGCAGGCATTTCTCTGAGTTCAAGGCCAGCTTGGTCTACAAAGCAGTTCCAGGAAACCGGGGCTACATATGAAACCGTCTTGAAAAACAAAACAATATGCGTGTGTGTGTGTGTGTGTGAGGACAGCTTGCCTGAGTTGGTTCTTTCCTGTCACGTGGGTCCTCAAGCACGGCAGCAAGCACTTTTACCCACTGAGCCATCTCTCCTGACCCTCATGGTCTTTTGAATGCTGTGATTATGCCTCATTTATAGATTTTATTTCATCAGTCCTAACGGGAAGTGTTTTGTTTTTTTTGGATGGGTAGACTTATACCTTACAGTAGGTCTCAAATTTTTTCTCTACTTTTTCCTCTGACTTTTTTGTTCTCTCTTTTTAGAACACTGACTTGACTGTAGGCTCCCAGGTTGTCTCTTGGTCTATTTCCTTGGTCTCTGTTTTGCTTTCACTTAGATTGTACTTTGCCTCCAGTGTGTGCCTCTAATTACAGATTTGACTTCTCTGTGCCTATTCTAAGGTTGCTATTTTAATATTAAATCTGTTAATTCTGGGATTATCCTATGACTCTTTCACCACTTTTGTCTACTCTGGGATTTCTATGTTCCGTGTTTTCCTCCACGATCTGATCGTCCTCGGCTGTCTTCCTCCTGCATATCCACTGCGCATGTGAGAACCTAACCCATAGCAGATGCAGGGTCCATGCTCAAACTGTGGGCGCAAGACCTAGACAATAGGGAGAGTGATCTCCGCAGCCCACTTCCGGAGCCTTGCCTGTCAGCTGTTCCACCTCCTGAATTACATTAGCAGTGTTGATTCTCTCCCAAAGGGTTCATTTAATTCACTTAGAGAAAGATGCGATGACCACGAGGAAATGCCTTATAATTTTTGTCTTAAATCGAGACATTTGCAAGCTACATTTTATAACACTGCCACAAGATGGTGCACCAGGACAGTGTATGTGCCTGAGATCCCCTCAGCAGAAATGAACTGGATCTAGAAGCATGACAGGAATTCCAAGAGCTCTCCAGTATTTCAAGACAGGTTTGCAAGGTCTTGTCAGGAGTGAGATTATGTATGCTCTATCTATTGATGATGCAATCTTGTAAATATCTGTTAAGCCCTGTTGAATACTGATATAGTTTGTTTTACATTCATTTGCTGTGTTTTAATGTGAAAAGCCTCTCTAGATATGAGAGTGAGTTATTGAAGTCTCCTATTATTATTGTGTCAAGACCAATGTGACCTTTGATGTTATTATTTCATGGAACTGTGGGTCCCAAGACCCAGTACATAAATATTTGCAATGGTTATATCCTCTTGGTGAATGGTTCCCTTTATTAATATGTGGTTAATATTTTTCTGAGTAGTTGTGAAGTCTGCTTATCAGATGGGAATCACTAACCCAGCCTGTTTGTGGTTTCTATTTGCTTGATAAGTTCATTTCTAACCTTTGACTCTAAATATTTGGTTGTCTTTTCTAGTTATGTGAGTTTCTTGGGTGACAAGGGATAATTGGATCTTCTTTTGTTTTATATTTATTTAGTCTTTGTGGTGGCTAATCTTGGCTGTCAACTTGACATTCCTGAGACGAGAGAATCTCAACTGAGGAACTGTCTCTATCTGAGTGGACTGTGGGAGTGTCAGTAGGGAGATTTTCTTGATTTCCAATTGATATGATAGGGCCCAGCCCACTGTGGGCTTAAGCAGGTGGGTCTGAGCTATATAAAAAATGTAGCTGAGTGGTAATCTAGGAGACAAGCCAGTAATCAGAGTTCTTCTATGGCCTTTGCTTTAGTTCCTGTCTATAGGTTCCTGTCTCAAGTTTCTGCTTGCTTCCCCTAGATGGCCCATAACACGTAAATTGACTGCTTTTGGTTGGCGTTTTATCACAGCAACAGGAAGCAAAGGAGGACAGGCTGTGTCTTTTCATTGGTAAGTGAAGGGTATTTTCATTCAAGGTGCTGATGATAGTTTCTGCTGTTTTATTTTGATTCTTTCATTTCTATAATTTAAATTTTTTTATTTATGTGAACTGGTGTTCCACCTGCAGGTTTATCTGTGTGAGGGTGTCAGGTATGCTGGAACTGGAGTCACAGATAGTTGGGAGCTGGGAATTGAACCTAGGTCCTCCGGAAGAGCAGTCAGTGATATTAACCACATAGTCATCTCTCCAGCCCTACAAGTTAAAGACTTCAAATTAGTGAAGGGTTTGCTATTATTGATGAGTTTATTGGTTGTTGCTATTACTAATGAGTCTATTATTGCTATTGCTGATGAGTCTATTGTTATATTATTAATGAGTCAACTGTTGCTATTACTAATGAGTCTATTGTTGCTATTACTAATGAGTCTATTGTTGCTATACTAATGAGTCTATTGTTGGAATTACTAATGAGTCTATTATTGCTATTACTAATGAGTCTATTGTTATTACTGATGAATCTATTGTTATTACTAATGAGTCTATTGTTGCTATTACTGATTAGTCTATTGCTATTACTAATGAGCATATTGTTGGTATTACTGATGAGTCTATTGGTTGTCACTCTTGTTCGCTGATTTATTGGTAACTCTTCTCTCCTGGTAGCACTGGATGCTTGATAATTTGCTGTGTTAGACAATATTCATTCCCTCCCAGCTTCCGGTGCTCATCTGTGCTAAGTGTATTCTTTCCTGTGTTCTAGTAGGTGACACTGTCCTTCTTATTTCTCTGTATACATTGTTCTTTTAAGGATTTTCTGTATTTCTGACTTAGCATGAATTGCTTTAGCTTGTGTTTGTCTTGAAATATTCCCATTCCTCCTCGATGCGAACAGTACTTTGGTGAATATAGCAGTCTTGACAGCGGATATTTACTTCCAGGGCTTGAAAGGTAACATTTATGTTTCCTAGCTCAGGGTTGCTGCAGACAGACCTAAATGCTGTTCTGGTCTTTTTGCCTCTTTGCCCACAGCCTTATAGCTTTTAGTATTGTTTGTTTTTTACTTTTGACATCTTGACTATGATAAATCATAGGAAGGTTCTTTTCTGGTCAAATCTATCTGGGCTTCCAAATGCTTCTTTTAAGTGTCTATTTCTTTTTTTAGGCTTAAATTCTCAGCCATGATTTCATTAATAGATTGTCTAAATTATTTATGACATCCTATATCCTGAGAATTCTAAGGTTTGGTCTCCTGAATGTATTGCATGTTTTGTACAAGTTTTTGGTCATATTCATTAATTTCCGCACTCTACGTGTGCCTGTATGGTGTGTTCCAGCCCTGCTCTCCACCCCTGAAGCTGCTGCTGTTTTTCCTTTCACTTCCAGAATTTGGTGTTTTTTTGTTGTTTTCTTTTGTTTTTAAGCATCTCAATTTCTGTAAATCCCATAATTACCCTCCATGTTTTAAAAGTTTCTGCGATGTTACTGATTCTTTTGTCTACTTTTTGATAACTTTGTTGTCTAAATGTTAAACTTATTTTAACATTCTTGGCCAGGTCCTAAATTAAATTCCTTATCTGTGTCAGTCCTGTAGCCGCTGACCTTTAGTTCTTCATCTCTCTTGTCAGGTACCGAGAGGCCAGTCAGCTTGTAGGGTGTTAGGATGGGAAGCTATCTCACATTTTTACACTTTCTTTGTTTTGCCCTGCATATCTTCTGGAGTACATATGTCGTCCTGTTTGCAGTCGCCCCCCCCCCTTTTCTTTAACGCGACTATTCCTGGTTGGCTTGGTTGGCTGTCTTCACTCGGATGATGTTCAGGAGAACTGTGTGCAGCTAACAGTTGTGATATTTGCCGCGGTCCCAGTGTTAGCTCAGGGCTGCCCACTGGGACACAGCACCAAGTCCCACTGCAGACTCCTGCGATTCGCGTAGCTGCCTCTGGTGCGGCGCAGTCAAACAACTGCTGAAATGACTAAGCTGCGAGCCGAAAGGGTCCAGAGTTTGCACACCTAGGTCATAGCAAGACGACAGACACAGTCCTTAGACGGCCGTGAGACAGTAATTTGAACACTGACTAAGTAATGGACGGCATTAACTTTTATGTGTAAAAGAGAGCTTGAAAAATTGTCACCATTTACAAACTTTCAATGGAACATTTACATGGGAATGGTGCACTATCTGGTATTGGCTTCAGATTACAAAAGGTGAAAACTGAAACGACATTAGGTACACAGTAAAAGCTATGAGCTGATTCTTGTTTAAGGTGGCTATTGAATATCTAGGAGTTCATTACACACTTTATGTTTAAAATTACTCCTGATAAAAAGCTAAATTCATTTTCACTCTGGTCTGCTTCATCAAGTCTGAGGACTCCCACACATCACCATCCTCTCCAGAGAATGACCCAAAAAGTGAAATACACATGAAAATGGATAACGTATATAAAGACTAATCAAATAATTTGTTGCCCAACTAACATCTCAATTTGAAAAATATTAATCATAAGAGATAATTACTACTATATACTATGAGTATGTTGTTATTATCTGAAGCCTAAATACGCAACTCTAGAGACCAACAATTGAGTGAAGTCATCCTGTAGTAACACTCCTCCAGGCCATACTGATGTTATAGAAAGCAGAAATTAACGACGCTGCTCACCTTTACTGCACACTGCTGCCGCAGCTCTATCTGAGTGCTTGGGATGAGAAATATCTGCTTCTAACCTTCCTTGCATAACTATTTGATTTACACACCTCCTGGGGCCTAAATAAAAGACTGTAAATTTCTGCTGAATATCAAGACCAACTGGAAAGAGAAAAAGATGCATGCAAATGCTTATTAAAATCATATTAAGTCTTTACATGAGGTTATTTATTTCAATTTATATCCCTTATTATTGTAGCACTAGAGGTAAGAAGTACATGAAATTTAAATATTTTTGAAAAGATTAAAATATGAAAATGAAAATATGTACATTTATCTTAATAACATTTTTTAAAATGCTATAATTGAAATTTAATTATATTAGAAAACAAAGGTCTTTAAGTGACTAAACAAAATTGAATTATGTTATCCAAGTATATGAAATTTCCCTTAATGTTTATTCACAGTAAGTATATTATTTTTATTATTTTTCTTTATCGGCTAGCATAAAGGAAATAATTTTAAATGCTGTCACATTTTTGTATTGATATCTTCATTGTCAATTAACTTACCATAATCAGAACTAATTAGATTAATGCTAAGATCTTCAGACATAAGAGCTCTCTTCACATCAATTTTTTTAGCCCAATTTCCATTTTTCAACAAAACAGAATCCCTGAAAAACAGTAATGTAAACTTTAACACGATGCAAACTCTAAATGAACTAATCTATTGATTTCAAGGATCAGTTCTTCCTAAGACAGATCTGCAATAGTAGTAAAGACTACTGAGAACTACTTTCACCAAATTGTGAGGAGGAAGAATTGAGTGTCAATGGAAATTTGTTTGTTTGTTTGTTGTTCACTCCTCAAGCAGAATGACCTAGAAGTGTGGATCCTCTTGCATTCGCCCCCTTCCACCAGCTGGGATTACAGGCATAAGCTACACCTGACAGTGGAGCTAACTGTTTAACAGTAGTTGATCCCAAGCTGCACTGACTCATTTGAGGCCAAACAAAAATATACAGTTGTTATTAATAAGACATGAGTTGCTTCTTTAATGTGATTGTGCATAAGTTATATTTATTTGTGAGAAACAACTTCAACAATCTTTTAAATTGAATTTGAAATAGTTTATATCTAATATTGACACAGACAAGAAAAAATTAGTGAGCTTAATTCATTCTCGTAGTCCCCAGGATTAAGGATTTGTACAAAGTGTGTTCTCTCTAAGTGTGCGAGGCTGGTTGTAGGGGAACAGTGACTGAGAAGAGCATCCTACTGCTCAGCACCTTAGAAATCTTCATGGATCCTCCTGCATCCTGACAGCTAGCGGATTCCAGGCGTAGAGGCTCTGCCATTCCTAACTTAGCACTGTAGTGATACCGTGAGCTCAGGCAGGGTCAATCTGGACTTTATTATCAACTAGCTACAGTTTCTTCCTCTACAAAATGTGAATTATGATAGCACCTATCTCATACAAATATTAAGTGAATCACCATTTGTGGCCTACTAAGTACTGAAAAAGGACTAGCGATGACAGAAACTGACATCTTGAGATTTACCTATGGCATTGTGTGTGAAAAATAATATTTAGAAGAGTTGAAGTAAAACTTACAAAAGGCCCACTAGAGGAACCAGGTATAATGAAGATTTTCCTTAAGTGGCTGATCTGAATGCCTGCATCCTACAGTGGAGTTACAGGAGCTGGTTACATGTTAATCTGGAGATAGAATCTCCAGATAGAGGTTATATTCGGAGTTAACTAGAAGATTGTATTCAAAGAGGAGTCAGGCCATAAAAAGAAGAACAGCAAAGAAGAAAGGCCCCAGAGGCCATCTGTTCTCCTGTTACCAATCCCTCCATGGTGACAGATTTTATAATTTCTTCATCTAGTTCTAAATAGAGACCTAAAGTTAGTGTTGAGCCTCCTCAACAGACAAGTGGAAAACTTGCCATTCTTACATCAGGGAACTGTAATTTAATTGATTATGTGATGATCTAATTATTGCATCTTAGTAAAAGTTTCATGTACAATATACTTAAAAATAAAATCAATTAAGCATTTCATAATCACTCACATAATTTTGTGCTTAAAAACGACTTGATTATCTGCATCGCCTATGATTAAGGTAGCGTAGTGAGAGTCTGGTGCTGTTCTTTTGGTCTGTAGCTGCTCAAAGTTTCTTAATACAACAGTCACCAATATCTCGGCCTTGGTGTCACTGTATCTAGAAATCTTCAAAAACAAAAATAACAAGTATAAAAAACTTGAAAATAATCTTACTATTCATACCCAGCTTCAATTTTAGCCATGGAAAGCTTTCCTTTTAAGGTGACAGAATATTTAAGAAAGAGAATATTCACCTGCTCCACTTCAAGTTCATACTTTGGTAGATACATCACAGCTTCTTTTATCTGGGTTCCGAAAGGCGGAAGTCTACTTAAAATCTAAACAGATTTATGTCATTATATTCTTACAACAAACACTTAAAACTTATTGAAATATTTCTTAGAACTCACAGGCTTAATCAGGTTTGTCACCCACCCCAAACACGTGCAATTGAAATGCTTACAACGAAGAAGAAAATATTTGTGTGTGTGATGTATATGGTCATGGATGTCGCACCAAGAGTCTGTGCAGTGTGCGAAGAGCAGAGGCCAGCACTGCTCACCACCTTTGTCTCGGGAGGCCTCTAGCAAGATCAGACAGCCCCGTTTTCACCTCCTAGTGCTGGAGTTACAGGTGTGTGCTCCTAGGTCCAGTTTCTGACATGGGTGCTGAGCTCTGAACTTGGATCTTCGGGCTTGTGTACATGTACTTCACTGACAGAGTCATTGCCCAAACAGATAAATTTAATAGAAATAAAGACATACATAGTGGGGTTTGGAATTTAAATAGAATCCAGTAACACTAGGAACAGAGAATACTACATACCAGTTCAATTTCTCTTGCATTTGCTTCTTCTATTTTTTGAAAGGAAGTCAAACCTGCATTTACCATGGTATTTGACAAGGATATGCCTGTGGAAGATTAATCAAAGAGTAAATTTAAGCCATTTTAAATGAAATAGAAACTTCAGCAACTACATGAATAAAAACTGTTTTAGCTAGGTATGTACTCAGTGGTAGAGCAGTTACCTAGACTATATAAGACCCTAGTGTCAATCCCCAGGGCTGCAAAAATTAACTGTTAAGTAATCCCTATAAAAACATTAAGTCAAGACCTGTCCTGGGTGCATGACCTGGCTTTTTGGAGCCCCTTCCCTGTGGTGGGATACCTTGCTCAGCTCTGATATAGGGGGAAGGGGCTTGGTCCTGCCTCTACCTGATGTACAGACTTTATTCACTCCCCAAGGGAGCCCTTACCTTCTCTGAGGAGTGGATGGGGGTGGATGGGAGGATGTGGGGAGGGGCAGGGGAAGGGGAGGGAGGGATTATTCTGCAAAATTTAAAAAAATTTAAATAAAAATATTTTAAAAACATTCAGTCAAATATCTAACAGCTGTGGTTTGTGTACTGTTGAGTGTGTCCTCCAAAGGACCATGTGCTGAAATTACGGTTTATGTCCCTGCATAACCTCTGATGCATTCAGAATCAAGTGTCAACTCTGCTTCTGGAGCTGAATTTTCTTAACTGTAAGACTTGACCTAGGCTGAGCGCCTCCACTTGATTTCCTGTTCTTCGCTCTTACTGAGTATTCTTGGTTCACATTTCCTTTACTCTGCTCCTTACACACATCAAGTTCACGTTACTTTTGAGTACTTCATCTGTTTACACTTTCAGAATCTATAATTTTAAATTCATGTTTTATGATAAATTTATGCGAATCCTATTTAAAGGGTACTTTAAGAGTTGTGTGATTCCAAACAAGGCCTACTTATCTAAGCACGCATCATTGCTGAAGGTGTGACAGACATCTCATTCCTTACTCTAACTTTTTCAGTCACTTTCTTGTATAAGCAACTCGTTCACATTCCTTGCTTCTTTCAAGTTTGGTTTTTAGAGCTACTTTCTCTTTTATGTTCCATAGTGCTGACTCATGTATGTGAACCACGATTAATAAAAATTCAGAAAGAGAAACTGGGGTTCAACCTGAAGATCCAAAATGCAAAACACTCAACTACTGCCTCTTACCTCAGTCTGAAATGCCAATTCTGCCTCCTGGAATCTCAGAATGAGACTGTGTGGAGAGCTGTCTCCTCCTGTCTTATGTTCCTCTCTAGGGCTGGGATTAAAGGTGTGAACCACTGGATTAAAGGCAGGCACCACCCGATTTCTATGGCAACTAGGGTGGCTGCTGGGATTGAAGGCAGGCACCGCCCAGTTTTTATGGCAGCTAGTGTGGCTACTGGGATTAAAGGTGTGTTACCACTGCCTGGTCTGTAAGGCTGACCAGTGGGGCAGTTTTATTTATTAAAATACAACTGAAATGCCACTACATGTGTGAAAGTAGACTGGTGTTTCATAAATCTGGAAAGACTGACTACAACAGACACCCAGGCTAACCGTTCTCTAGAAAGCCAAAAACAGTAATTTAGCAGAATAAAACTTATTAGATGACTTGAAGTACTTTCACAATTTTCTATAAGATGCTATTTTTGAAATTTTGTATGGAACTTTCTTCCCAGTTTAGAATGCCTATCTTTATAGATGACTGGGACATTTAGTTTGCCTGGCCTTCAGTGTGATGGGCCATCTTGACTAGAGCAAGAACCACCAGGAGGAGCTGGGGGGAGGAGCTGGAGGGAGGAGCTGGAGGGAGGAGCTGGAGCAATGGCTCTTCCAGGGGTTCCAATCCTCAGCACCCACTTGGCTGCTCACAACCACCTGTAATCCCAGTCCCAGGGGATCCAACACCCTCTCCTGGCCTCCAGGAGGGCACTGAATGCATGTGGTACACAGGCATACATACAAGCAAAACACTCCCAACATACAAAATAATAAAATAAAACAAGCACCGCCTAGGAAACACATCTATGGGCACGTTCACGAGGGTAACCCCAGAGAGCGTCAGCTGAAGAAGGAAGACCCCTTCTGAATGCAGTGGGTCTGTCACCAAGGCCAGGGTCCTGAACTGAATGAAAAGGGACAAACGCCAGCAACCCAGGCACCAGGAGTCACTTCTCTGTGTCCTGACTGCAGATGCAGTGTGAGCAGCTACACCGCATTCTGCTGCCGTGGTCTGCCCATGAGGGAGTTTATCCCATTAATCCATGAGCCTAAGCAATCTCCTTTCTGACGTTGTTTGTCAGTTATCTGGACACAGAAGAGAAAAGCGGCTAAGACACTGAATCCCCCAGTAGGGATTTCTATTTTCATCTTACTCTCAGCAGTTAACACCGCCACTATCCCAGTTCTGTCACCCTCACTGACTGTGAATTTCAAAGAAATCAGTAAGTAGAACTTGCAGAACATGGTGGCTCACTTCCACTCCTAATCCCGGCAGTGAAGAGGCAGAGGAGGGCAGATTCTGTGAGTTAGAGGCCAGCCTGGTCTATGTAGTGAGGTACAAGACAGCTGGAGCTTTATAGTAAGACCTTGTTTCAAAAAACGAAAAAAAAAACCAGTGGGATTAAAAAAATCAGTTGGAGAACTCTGTTCAAATAACAAAGCTGTGGTTAGGGAATCTGTCTGTGGTTAAGAGTCAGTACTGCTCTTCCAGAAGACCTGTGTTTGGTGTCCAGCGCCCATGGCGGACAGCTCACAAGTGACTGTAACTCCAGCTCTAGAATATCTGGCACTCTCTTCTGTAATAATTGTGGGTACCTATGCATACATTAAAATATAAAGAAAATAAATATTATTTTTTTTAAAAAGTCTTGTGATAGTGAATGCTTGTAATTCCAACCCTCAGGAGACTGAGCCAGAAGGATCACAAATTCCCAAAAGCAGTCTTAACTACAGAGTCAGATCCTATAGCAAAAACAACAGGACGGGAGTTAGGGTTGTGGCTCAATGGTAGAAAACTTGTGCACCTTGTGCCCTTGGTCTGATCTTTACTTCCCCCCTCCCCGCCTTTGGCACCCCGCCCCGGGCAGAAAAACCCAAACCAACTGAATGAAAATCCCTAAAGATCCATCACATAATACTTTGTTTAGTTAGGGTTTTGTTTTGTTTTGTTTGTCGGGGTTTTCCTCAAACTTCCTCCATAAATCAGGATGCCTCAGACTCAGAGAACTGCCTGTTTCTGCCAACGTGATAGGGTTAGGGCGTGCACGACAATGCCCAGCTCTTCGGTTGGTTCTCAGACAGGGGTCTCACGAATTAATAGTCCAGGCCGTCCTTAAACTTACTTATAACCAGTGCTGGCCTTGAACTCCTGTATCCTTGGCCTCTATATCTTGAATGCCATGATTATAGGAGTGTACTACCACACCCAGCTTCCATTACATAATTTCCATTTTTAATCTTCCCAAGACACATATAAAATCACAAAACCAATGAGGCTGTCAATCTTGGAATAATAACTTTTTAAAATATTACTTATTTAGGAAGTAGGGTCACAAAGTCAAGCTAAGAAACTGGGAAACAGAATTCTTCAGTCTGATCCAGCTTTTATGACTAACACATTGTAGCATTTTACAGTGCACCCTACCCTGGGTTCTAACAGAAAGTCGGGAGCAACTTCCTGTCTACAGAAACGCTAAGATGGGCACTAATATCCTGCTGTTTCTGAAAACAGAAAAAAAAATCAAATAAATTGCATAATTTTCTAGACTACACAAGACCTGGGTTTGTTCCTGAAAGTTTTGTATCTTGTCACTAAGGACACAGTAAATTATTACTCAGAAGTGAGAGATATATTACCTAATCATTAAAACATAGTGTACTGTCAATAGAAGAACAAGATTAGATTTCTCATGTATTTTTGTATTTAATTAGTTCTTTCCTCTCTCTCTCTTTCGGTTTTTCAAGACAGGGTTTTTCTGTGTAGCTTTGTCTGTCCTAGAACTCACTATGTAGACCAGGCTGGCCTTGAACTCACTGAGATCCACCTGACTGTGCTGGGATTAAAGGCCTGCACCACCGCCCGCCCAGCATAACTGACTGTTTTGCATTCGTTTATTTACGTGTGTGTGTGTGTGTGTGTGTGTGTGTGTAAAACACAGGCAGGGGCAGAGAAGCAGGCTCTCTCCTTGCACCATGCAGTCTGGAGGACGGCACTCAGGTCACCAGGCTTGGAAGCAAGCACCTTTGCCTGCAGAGCCATCTCACCAGCTCTCATTGGTAATCGTTTAAGCAAGAACAAATAATGCTCTAGTTTTCAAATATAAGCACAGTACTTTATACAGGCATGTTTTCCTTCAGTTCTATACCCATCATAAAATAATATTAATAGTAAAATATAGAAGAAACTGCAGACAATGACAAACAGCCTGTCTGTCTTGAGTACCTACCGATTTTATCCAGCTGTTTAGATACATGTCGAGAGTTTTCCCAAAGCTTACACTTAAAGCATTTAGCTAAAATCACACTGTTTAAAAGCACAGCAAACTTCTTTTCCTGGGAAGCCACAAAATCTGACAACCCTAAAAAAAATTTCCAATATTAAATATACTATATTAATATACTGAGAAAAATGAAAATCCATTAATGATCCAACATACATCTTACAATTCGTGAGCCACTTCTGAAAATCTTGGAGGTATCTTGTGTCAAAGTAAAATCTTGTATAGGAATGCATCCTAGTTGAGCCTGTATGAGACTGGGGAGAACATAGTTCATTATTTCCTTTGAAAGGTTACTGCACAGAGGACTGGGCGTGACTGACTGAAGCATTCCTCAGGACCTCGCTCTGCTTTGATTTGCATGGTGCTATGGGATTCTGTTTATGTCACTACATTGGAGGTCACTTTTGACTTCCCTTTCCCAACCTCACAAAATTCAGTTCTTGCTATCTTCTCTCACTTTTTATTCAGCCAATTTCTCACTGTCTCAAAAATTTCAAAGTATTTAGGAAAAACTGGATGAAGTACTGGATGAGGTGTTTTCAGCGCTACAGGAACGCCCTTGTAGAGCTATCTACAGACACACAAATGTAGGATATGAGCAAAATTAATGGCATAAACTACTTCTAAAGTAAAATTTATATTTAATAACAGTACTTCATTAATAAGTAGAACACTTTCAAAATCATGTTTCCCTGCTGGAAACCATATGGAAACTGGCAACAATAAAGCAGGGGTGGGAGGGAGGGGGATTTCTACGAGCTCGAGACCAGTCAGGCCTACGCAGCAAGTTCCAAGATGTCCAGGGCTAAACAGAGAGTCTCTGTCTCAGAAGAAAAATTTAAACAGTAATGTTATAGGAGTTTACTTTCCTGTGTTGTCTTCAGTAGAAAGAGAAATCTCACTGGTGCAGGAGAATTGTCTGTATTCTGTCAATCATTTATTTTAATAAAACACTGATTGGCCAGGCAGGAAGTATAGGCGGGTCAACCAGACAGGAAGTAGAGGCGGAGAGATGAGAACAGGAGAATGCTGGAA
>LOEQ01000012.1:881776-893821 GCA_001685075.1 Bramus lutescens
CACCACGACATCTACAGCAGGAACACACCCGTCAGCCACTGCTCCCACTTCACATCCATCCCAGCACGGTCATAACCGACACCATACACCATGACATCTACAGCAGGAACACACCCGTCAGCCACTGCTCCCACTTCACACCCATATCCCAGCACGGTGACAGCCGACACCATACACCATGACATCTGCAGCAGGAACACACCTGTCAGCCACTGCACCCACTTTGCCAGCACTGACCTGTCTATATATATTTAAACATGCTATTCTGTTATCTCTAGGTTGGAGGTGTTGTTCTGTGGTAAAATGTTTGGCCTGACATGCCTGAGGGCCCCAAGTTCAGTTTCCAGAACAAAAAAAGAAAATTGTCTTTAAACCTACCTTTGAGTTTTGAATCCCTTATAGAATATGCAGACTTCTGTAACCTTTTAAAATATAAAATTAATAAATTATTCCCTATAACATTAGAAAAACCTGAAATAGTCTATTATTTTACAAATAAAAATAAATAACTTTCACAATGCCATCATCTGAAAGCTATCTTTAAAAAAACAAACAAGATTTATTAAAGGAAAACTTTACCCATATACTTTATACAAGTTTGTCCTGGCATGCTTCCAATAGTAAGGGAATCCCCCTGAGTGCTGGCAGCTACTCTATAGCAGTGGAAGGTGCTGAAAGCTATCTTTAAAAGGCAAGGACCATCTCAAGGAGAAGTGGGAAAAGGGGAGGGTAGAAGTGTGGGGGGAATAGAAACAGAACACACTATATAAAACGCCCTAATGAATATAAACCAACTGGGAAAGCATGGAAAATCTAGCTTTCCTATTCAGAATGCATTAGCTCTTAACATTTAAGCTCACTTCTAAACCAAAAATTGAGAAAAAAATTCTCTCATTTTCCCACATTTGAAAAAAACCAATGCAAATGATTACTATGTACATGGGTTCAGAACAAGAAAGCTACCCCATAATTTGTCTAATAATGCTTGCAAGAAATAAGAAGCTTCAAGCCAGTCTTGGTGAGAGCTGTGTGATGTCTTTCCATACATTGTGAATATATGTTGCCCTCATTAGATGATAAATAAAGTTTCTTTGGCCTATGGCAAGGCAGGATAGAGCCAGGTGGGAAATCCTGGCAGAGATACAGGAGAAGAAGGGTAGAGTCTTAGAGATGCCAGCCAGCTGCAGAGTAAGCAAGACATGCAGAAAATGAGGTAACAAGCCACAAATCATGTGGCAAAACACAGATTAAAAAAATAAGGGTTAATTTAAATGTAAGAGCTAACTAATAATAAGCCTGAGCCATCAGCCAAGAATTTAAAAGTAATATTGAGCCTCTGAGTGGTTATTTTGGAACTGGTGGGAGAGCAACCTCCAACCACAACAGAAGATGGAGGCAGAAGGACCGCAAGCACAAGCAGCACCCGTGTTGCAAAATAAAAGCAAAGATAGGGCTGGGGAGGCTGTCAGCAATAAAGCCCATTGAACTTTCACAGGCTCTACTTCAATTCCTAGTGTCAAAGGGATGGGAAAAAGGACAACTTTTAAAGCTACTACATCATTAGCAAGTGAAACAAAGAAAACAAACTTTTTATTGCATTCCATGTGTCTCCCTGCCAATGGCACATATTCAAGGACATATTTACTATGTAAAGAAAAATAAAGGGGAGGAGGAAGTCCTTAAAGAGGTTTGATAGTTTTGGAAAGGAATTCTAGGTACTCTCAAGGTTGTGGACGGTTGGTAAGCTTGGCTCTTGAGCACATCTAAGAAGCCCCATGTTGTTTTCTATTTCCTTACTGCATATATGAAACTATGAGGTACGATTTTCTGTCACGATTTTCTTTACGGATTCACAACAGAACGAAGAGTAGGCAAGAAGGCATGAACTGCACTACACACAGGATCTGTAGAAACGTTGCCATACATGACTATCAAATTATTATAAGGTAGTTTATACTCATACTGAGACTGGTTAAGATATTGAAGCTAACTGATACCAAGATGGTGATACACAGTTATTCAAGCATTCAGGAGGTGATGGTGATACACAGCTATTCTAGCATTCAGGAGGTGATGGTGATACACACTGCTATTCTAGCATTCAGGAGGTGATGGTGATACACACTGCTATTCTAGCATTCAGGAGGTGATGGTGATACACACTGTTATTCTAGCATTCAGGAGGTGATGGTGATACACATTGTTATTCTAGCATTCAGGAGGCTGAAGAAAGACAGCAAATTTGAGGCCAATCAGGGCTACATAGTCAGACTCTGCTTCCAAAGTAAAGAAAAACAAAGAATTGAAGCTGGAAGACTGAGCATGTAACCCCTGCCTGCCTGCCTGCCCTTGTGAACAAAGCCCTAGGAGTCATCTCCAGTGCTGAAAACAGTCTCGTGCAGAAAGAAAAGAAAAAAAGAAAGCTTTATAAAGTGAAATTGAGCAAGACAGACCCGATGGCTCGACAGAGGTGGAAATGGAGTGTGCAATTTATGTTTGTGTCTCTAATGTCACACTCCTTCCAATTCTGGCACTTCACAGCCAAAAACCTTCATAGCTGAAAAAAGGAATAAAGATTAAATGTGGTGGGAGAGAGAAGAGTCAAGGAAACTTTCCTTAAGTAACGAGGTAAGAGGAGGAAACGGGGAGAGGAACTAGAGTACTGCGCATGCTCCTGTTCGAGCCACTGCGTGCGTGACAAGAGAGGAGGTCTGTGCCCCTCCAGCCACCACATTTCAGTCGCCCTGGTGAATTCAGCTAAGGACACAGCAGGAAGGAAGTGTTTGCCTGAGAGGTCAGCGTCTATGAAAACGAATCTCCCATGGCACAATTCCACACATCTTCCAAAACTGCTTTCAGAATCAGCCTTTGGACAAGGAGGTGAGGTTCTTAGTGGCCACATCTTACTTCTGACTAGCAGGGGACAGCACAAGGTGAACATGTTGTGCACTCCCTCAAGCAAAGGGCTCTGAACTACTGATGACTACCTACAGCCTCTTTTCCTTAGACCTGTGCTTTTGGTGTTAATTCTCCTTTTACATTTTCTCGCCCAATCTGTAAAGCCACTACTATTTTTACTGTGTGGGTCAGAATCCTAGGCTTGAAGATATCAAGTACCCTGCCCAAGATACTCTCATCTCCCCTAAGTGATCCCCAGAAGTCCTCCCACTTCCGAGAACAAATTAAAGGACAAACCTGAGTTTCTGTCCCATGGAGATAATAAATTTAGCATCTTTCACAAGAACAGAAGCAGCCTGCTGCACACCTTTCCTTGTTGTACAAAACTGGAAATAAATTAGTGAATTCTGTATCAATCAGGTTAAAAACTGAACATTACACACAAAACCAGCAACTAATAATCCATACCACCAGTGTGGGCTTCTGATCGGAGTAAGTCCGTATAACACTGTACACTTTATAGTTGAGAGCTAAGTCAAACTTAAATTCCGTTTGGTTACTGCCGCAGGGAAAGCCCAGGACCACTTTCTGAAGTTTCACGGGTCTGTGGCTCTCATCCATTTTCAGACACACAGCAGGTCTCTCACCGTCCGAAAGCCACTCTGCGATCTGGGGAAAAACAGAAGCCTGCATTATATTCTACTTTCTAGGAAAGTTCTATAGCTAAAAATTTAGACCACTTTAAAGTCAAGGTCTAAAAATATTTAATCAAATCATCTTTTGCCAACATTACATATTTCCCTGCTACTACTTTATAGATATGCTAGTAAATGCTACCACCAATAGCAGTGTTTTAAGATCATAAACACGCCACATGGTGAACTTCTGACAAGTTATTAGTATTTTGTTTTACCTTCCCCTGTAAGAGCCCAAAGTAGAATAAAAATCAATTTGGTCATAAAAATCAAAGTTCCCGTGGCACCATAGGCACTGGTAATTGTTCAGAACTATCTTTAAACATGACTGAAACCTTTGTACTTCCTTAAATACTAGCAAAATAATAGCAGAGCTACCACCCAAAATATGCTGTTCTTCTAATTAAAGAACAAATAAGCTTTTTAAAATAAACAATTAATAAGAAGAATTCATTTCAATAATTAGTAAAAACAATTCATTGTAATTAATTTGTCATCTATTATTCGTACGTGTTGTCTGCCTGAGGGTGCCAGAAGAGGGAGCTGGACTCAGTGAGGGTCCTGACCTGAGCGCTGCAACTGAACTGTGGTCCTCCTCTGAAGATCAGGAAATGCTCTGAACCTCTGACCTACTACTCCAAACCCCAAATAAACTCTTGAGAGATGGCAGTGCCAGAAATGCATTCAGACCCGGTATTAGAATTACTAATCAGCTCTTGAATCTGGGGTATGAGGTCTACATCCTTCTGCACTCTAGTTAGTAACTGGGCTTGCCATGAAACTGGCTCTTGCTGGGGAAAGGTTCCTTGTTGTACAAGCAGAAATACAGAAATAGTTGCAAGATTATCATGGGACAGGATCTGAACACACAGGAATGTGCAGTTCTGGAGGAGAGGGTGGGCAAGGATAAAGATGATTATTTTAGAGGAAAATTGAGAGAAAGGACAAGAAAAACAAAATAAAACTGGTGTGGGAGGTCCTTCTGTCTATGTGTTGTTTTTATTGGTTAATGAACAAAGAAACTGGCTTGGCCTGATAGGGTAGAACAGAGCTAGGTGGGGAAAACTAAACTGAATGCTGAGAGGAAGAAGGTGGAGTCAGAGAGAAGCCATGGAGCCTGCTGAAGCCGGATGGAACTTTAGCCAGTAAGCCACAGCCACATGGTGATACACAGATTATTAGAAATTAAATTAAGAGGTAAGAGTTAGCCAATAAGTAGCTAGAGCTAACAGGCCAGGCAGTGTTTTATATAATATAGTTTCTGTGCGATTATTTCAGGAGTCCGGACAGCTGGAAAATAAACAAGTGGCCTCCTCCTTATTACATGAAAGCAGTGTTCACAGAACCAGTGATTACCGCAATGAAGAAAGTTTTAAGAATGTGATGGTATTCTTATAAGAACTGCTATAAACCAATAAAAAAATACAGTACCTCACTGTGAAAAAAGGTAAAGGGTATCACAGACTTGGTTAAAAAAAAACAATGTTTTAATGTAATTGGCAATATTAAAATACTTCACTCAGTTAAAAAAATCAATGAAGTAAAAGCCTTAAAAATAGGTATGTACATTTGAGAAATATTTATTATTATAAAAATAATTTAATTATTATGTTATCTAATGCTAGGATAAAAATGGCTGGTCACAGGAAATAGAGGAATGACTTCTTATATATATGAATGTAACATTATTGAAGGCAATGTCTCCTGAAAGTTGAAACTAGCCTTTCACTTGTTATTTTACTCCATATCATGCTAAGGAAATAAGTATGAATATTTTCAAAGATATATTAACTTCAGCACTGTTTATAACAAAGAAAGGGAAATAACACAATATTAGTAGGTTAGATAAATATATAAAAGTAAAACCCAAAAAGTAAAGAATATTTGATAACATGGAAATGTTTATAGGTAAAACAAAAACTATGTATAATGATTCCATGATGCTATGGTAAAGATGTACTTTGTACATGATTCCAAGGATTTATATGTTAGAAGCCTGGTCCCAGTGTAGCAACATTGTAGAGAGAGAATCTTTAAAAAATAAAACCTACTGCAAGGTGATTATGTCACTGTGGATGCTGCCCCTAGAGAAGAGGGATGTTGGTCTTACAGAGGAAGTCCTGTTAGGAAGGGGTGAGTCTAGTTAGCTCTGGTGCTGCAGACCCGAAATCCCAGCGATATGTGTGGCTGTGGTAGGAAAAATATAAAACTGAAGGCCTGCCTGAGCTACAAGGTGAGACAGTGCACTGAGAAAGAATGCAGGGGATGGTACATCAGGGCAGACTACGTCCCTGGCATCTGTGAGGCTGGAGGTTCAGATAAAAGAGCAAGTCTGACCCCTGAATCTCTTTGGCTCACTACGAGCCATTTGTCACGTTACGAGGCAGCCAGAAGGGCAGTCACCAGGCTGAACAAATGAGGTCACTCAACCTTAAAGTCTTATTTTTCCTAACTATGTGAAAAATAAGCTTCTTTTAAAAAAATCAACTGTCCAGCTTTAGGTATTTTGTTACAGCCACAGAAAACAGGCTGATACACATGTAGATATAGAAGAATATCTATATATTTCAAGTTTATTCTTTTTATATAAGTCAAAACTGTCTGGGGCATGGTGGCATGTGCCTTTAATCCCAATATTCAGAGGCAAAGGCATAGAGACCCCTGTGAGTTCCAGGTCAGTCAGGGTCTCGCACTGAGACCCTCTTGTGAAGGTTCCTGCAGGCTGTATAGCCAGCGGGAAAGGACCCAGGTGAGGTGAGAATGAGACTCAATTCAGCCCGACTTAGGTACTGGTGCTGGGCCAAATCAAGAGTCTGTCATCAATTGATTTATTTTAGCTATATTTAAGCACCGCACAATTTTGGGAAAAAAAAATCTTCTAACAATTAACTCAGTCCCAAGTGAACAAACGCAGCGGGCACAAAGGTTGTTGTGCCTACAGATTGCTAGGGAAGCCAGGAATGTTAAACACTGAGGCCTCTCTTCTCAATGGAGGAGATAAAATACCTGTCTTCCCTCCCAGAGAGCTGGGAGAGGATGTTGTTAACGAGCTAGTGCCCTTCGCTCTATGTGGAGCCAGGACCTCCCCAGACCCCCAGAACGTCTACCCCAGACTCTCCCTCCTTAGATCTTTATCTCTATCTCCTTGTTAACAGAACCCACCCTTAGGGGTGTCACAGTACTTTATAGCCTGCTGACCTCTCTGATACCTTGGTCAGAGACCACACCAGATCCTAGACCCTTTAGCTGTAGAACCCACCCTCGTGGTCACGTGCACTGTGTACAGGAGTTTCCAAGTAGTCACACCTTAAGCTTCATTGTGCACCTGGAACTGGAATGATGGCTGCCTGGGGATCTGGAACGGCAATGATTGTTGCCCAGAAATGTTTTCCAAATTGTACTGNTGTGGAGCCAGGACCTCCCCAGACCCCCAGAACGTCTACCCCAGACTCTCCCTCCTTAGATCTTTATCTCTATCTCCTTGTTAACAGAACCCACCCTTAGGGGTGTCACAGTACTTTATAGCCTGCTGACCTCTCTGATACCTTGGTCAGAGACCACACCAGATCCTAGACCCTTTAGCTGTAGAACCCACCCTCGTGGTCACGTGCACTGTGTACAGGAGTTTCCAAGTAGTCACACCTTAAGCTTCATTGTGCACCTGGAACTGGAATGATGGCTGCCTGGGGATCTGGAACGGCAATGATTGTTGCCCAGAAATGTTTTCCAAATTGTACTGTCTCACAAATGCTGACAAAGACATGTCTACACTGAAATTCTTTACAAAGTACATCTGGCTTCTTCCACAAAGATGGGTACTTGGCTTGGCCCTAAGGTAACACAGAAGTCACTTAGGCTATCATAAATTACAAGTAACATCACTCATAAGGAAGGGTTTTATGGCCTAGATACAACGCTCAAGATTTAGGGCAGAAAGGTCTGGGATAAACAAAACAAATCCTGAGGAATATGGGACAGAACCTGGCTCAACAGATAACAAAGGATCTAGTTATAAACTAGATTCTCCCCCAGCATTCCAGGACAAACAGCTAAGCACCTCATCATGTGGGATGTCCTTCTGTATGATTTGAATGTTTTATATTGGTTAATAATAAAGAAGCCGATTTTGCCAGTAGCCAAACAGAATACAGCCAGGTGAGAAATCCAAACAAAGATACAGGGAAAAAGAAGGCACAGTCTGAGAGACGCCAGTAGTCCTGGGGAAGCAAGATGTGAGGTAACAAGCCATGAGCCTCATGGTAAAACATGGAATAATAGAAGTGGGATAATTTAAGTTGTAAGAGCTAGTTAGTAATAAGCCTGAGCTAATAGGCCAAACAGTTTGTAATTAATATTAATCCTCAGAGTGGTTATTTAGGGACTGGTGGGCGGGACAGAAACTTCCAGTTACAACCTCACTCCTTTGAAGCAATAATCTGAGTGTTTAATTTTTTCTGGCTTCTCTGGTGCTTATCTGTGTGCACAGAAATTTTTGCCATCTATACTCTGTCTACCTGCTTAAAACAGTAAAAATTCTACACTGTTCTTGAACATGAACAAAATCAGTTGTAATTTTAAGAAGAAATTTAAAGATAAAAAACAAAATTTGCTATTGGAAGAGACAATATAGCAACTATTTACAAAAATAGTTTCTAAGGAGTACCCAAAACATAATAGGCTGAGAAGTAAACAGGAGTGACAAACAGTAAGACTATCTACTAGCTTTTAAGAAGTTTGCCTAGGGTTGAAGAGATGGCTCACAAGTTAAGAGCACTGGCTGTTCTTCCAGAGGACATGAGTTCAATTCCCAGCACCCATACAGTGGCTCACAAGCACCTGTAACTCCAGTTCTAAAGGATCCAATGCATTCTTCTGACTTCCAAGAGCACCAAACATGCACAAACATACATGTAAACAAAACACCTATACACATATAATAAAAAGAAAAGATTGTTTAGGAATTAAGGAAAAAGTCATATATTATTATAGAAAGTATAATACAGCAAACAACTCTTGGTCTAAACACCATGTTCCAATAACCATGAAATCATCCTCATGGTTACATAAGGACAAGTCCACATATCTGTCCTTTTGAAACAGCCACTCATGCTACCACATACAGGGCACAGAACTGAGGGAGAGTGGATGGTCACTTCAGCGCTTTTTCTCCTCCACCACATTCTGTTATACAATTAAGAGTCAGCTCTTTCTAGCCAGGGTAGTAGTGATGCATGTCTTTAGTCCTAGCACTGGGGAGGCAGAGGTAGGCAGATCTCTGTGAGTTCAAGTCAAGCATGATCTACAGAAAGAGTTCCAGGACAGTCAGGACTGTTACACAAAGAAACCCTGTCTCGAAAAACCAAAAAAAAAAAAAAGTCAACTCATTCAATGATCATGACACATATCCAAGTTACAAGGTGTCCAAAATAAGTGAAAACTAGGAATTTTAGATAAAAGCAAGTAACAGATTTGCACTGCATTGAAAATATTTTATTAAATTTTATCAAATTTTATGGCCATAATTTTGTTATACCAATGAAATCTAGCATTAACCTTCTACATATACTAAATTTATTGTAGCATGAATAAGAAAAATCCGGCGGTTAACCCCTTGATCTCAGTTAAGTTACTGGATAATGCTTTTGTACACTGTAATGATTTGTCACTCAAAAGGCCCATTGGCCATTAGCCAGGCAGGAAGTTGTCAGGGCAATCGATTAAGAGAATTCTGGGAAGAGGAAAGGGAGAGACACAGTCACCAGTCAGACTCAGAGGAAGCAAGATGAGAATGCCTTACTGAGAAAAGGTACCAAGACACATGGCTACACATGACAAGAATTATGGGTTAAGTTGTAAGAGCTAGCTAGTAACAAGCCTGAGCTAACAGGCCAAACATAACCAATATAAGCCTCTGTTTCTTTGGGACTAAATGGATATGGGACTGGGTGGGATAGAAACTTCTGTCTACAAATGACACCCAAATGTTCATTAGAGGTAAAAGGCTCTCAGTTAAGACTAGTGATCTTTGATCTTCCACTTTAACCCCTATAGACTTCAGAGACCAGAGAAGCAGAGCTGTAAGCCACTAGACAGACCTTTTACCTTTACTAATGCTCAGATCAAAGGGGCAATCCTAAGACTACCTAGACTGCACTGTGTTTCCACCAAACCTCAGACTCCACACTCCAGTGAGTTCCTCTCACTTCTCCTTTATATTCCTTTCTGCACCCAGCCATACTGCTCCTGTCTCCACCTCTCTAGTACCGGGATTAAAGGTGTGTGACTCCCAAACATGGGATTAAAGGTGTGTGCCACCACTGCCTGGTGTCTAGTGTCTTAGGTTTACACTCTGATCTTCAGGCAAGCTTTGTTTATTAAAATACAAAGAAAATATCACTACAATTCATTAAGTGACTGACAGAAAGTTCCATCTCCTCTGAGACCAAATTGACTGAATATTCCATACATAATGCAACATGAAGCAAGTGAAGATTGTGACTTACATCCTCAGCATTGGGAATGGTTGCAGACACAGCTACAAATCTCATAAGGACAGGGCTGGCATTCTGTAAAGCCCTAGACGAAGACTGGACAGTTTTCATTCTGCTAACAACAACCTCAAGAATTGGACCACGGTTTTCATCTTTTATAATATGCACCTAGGTAAGAAATCAAGAGGGAATCATTAGGTACAAAACCAAAAATCTAATTAGTCAATCAAAATACCCAGTATTATTTTTTCCTTGGAAAAATACATATTTTCTAATTTGAAGAACTAAAAACATTATTTTACTGAAAATGTCATTTCTTCCTATCCATTTTAAATAACATTCCATATTTATTCCTGAAAGTGAATGCATTCACTACCTCATCAATGAGAAACAGTCGAACCAGCTGGACTAAAGAGTTGTCTCTCCACTTCCTGGTCATGCTGTCCCACTTCTCCTACAGGAAAAAAACACAAGCAGTTTATTCTGATAAGGAATTACAAGTATTGCTTAAGACACTGATAAATTTTATCAGACATATTACAAACAAGGGGAACATTTCGGTTGATTCCTTAAAATTTCCCCCAGAGAGTCGTGGATTAATAGTTACTGAAGTGATTTTAAGAGTCCTAAAATGCAAGGTCTCCAGTCTTTGAAATAATCACAAGTCAAGAACTAACTACGTGATCCACACTTGATGTGTGTGGGTGCTTTGTCTGCACTTATGTCTGTACAGCGTCTCCTGAGAGGAGAGGGTCCTGGGAGTCAAACTCAGGGCCTCCAGAAGAACAACCAAGGCTCTTACCCAGTGAACCACCTCCCCAACCCATTAATTACATATATTAAAGCCCTGTCAAGGTATTACTTCTATAACATACTTGGGCAAATGAATATAAGGAAAAGACACAGTTATAGATTATCCACAACTAAAAACTGGTTTGTTTACTCATTGCTCATATATGTGATCATTTCTCTTCCATGATTTTTATCTATGGATATTCTCTCCATAACCTGGATAATAGTACTTTTATGGTAATTTGTCTACATTACAAATACATACTTGTACTTGGCATTTTCTTTCAACAATTTTTCTTAATAAAGACAAACAAATTTACTTTCAAGTAAATAATGAAACAAATAATACTTACTGGAGTTGTAATAATTATATGGGTATGTTGAATCTCAAATAGGTCATCCATTACTGTATCTCCAGTAAGTTCTTTACAATTCAAGCCCATTGATCCAAATTTTTCTTTCCAGTCATCAAACCGCTGACTACAAAGGGCTTTAATTGGTGCCACTAAAATAATACATTTATTTAGAACACCAGTGAAATTTTAAAATTGTTTTCTCAAGATCTAGTTAATAAAATTAGTCTAAAAATAAGTGTGTATTTATTATTGCTATGTAATATTGATAAGGTAACAAACACAGTAAGCGAAAAAGTAATCACCAAGAAGAGCTAAGTTTGAAACAGAAGTGATCACTCAGGCAATGTAAAGATGGGAGAGACGGACAAGTGATTGCTGCTTTTTCCTATGAAGCCTCTGTGATCAGTCATTTCTTTAAATTGTGTGCATACACTACTTTGGGGAGTCTTATGAAATATACACCCAAAAGAGGAAACAAATGGTTCTATACAAAATTCTACAATTGAGAAACATATGATTATTTGCTCATCTTTGTTGTAGAAGGTGCAGGCCGCAACCCACCGCCCAGCTAGCTTAACCCCCGAAATAACCACACAGAAATTGTATTAATTAAATTACTACTTGGCCCATAAGCTCTAGCCTCTTATTGGCTAACTCTCAATCTTGATTTAACCCATTTCTAATAATCTGTATCTCACCACGAGGTTGTGGCTTACTAGGAAAAATTCAGCATGTCTGACCTGGCAACTAGCTCCGTGGCAGCAATCTCTGTGCCTGCTTTCTTCCTCCCAGAATTCAGTTCTGTCTACCCTG
>LOEQ01000012.1:893852-911962 GCA_001685075.1 Bramus lutescens
CTACCTATGTTCTGCTCTATCAGGCCAAGCAGTTTCTTTATTAACCAATGAAAGCAACAAATAGATAGAAGGACCTCCTATACCACATCTTGTCTGTCCTCTTTTTTAAAATGTAAAGTTCCAATCCTCAACTCAAATATTATTTTTATGTACAATTCTGGGGAAAGGTGCTTCAAATTTAATATAACAGATGAAGCCAATGGTGGCATGTTCTTATTAAAATGTACAGAGGGTCAGGGCTACAACTCAGTGGTAGAGCTCTTACCTAGCACGTGCAAGGGCCTCCCCAAGCTCAGCATTTACACCAAACGCAGGAGTAGAGAAAGACCCTGTAGGCACTGAGCACTTGTATATAGGTTCATTCAGAGTACCACAAACACATAAATTAATAACATTTCTTAATGTATGAGCTACCAAGCTACCAACTGATAATCTCTATGCTCTGAATTGACTTCATTTCTGCTTCACTCTCTGATTATAATTAATCAATATTTTTAAAACATATACTTACTGTAAACAATCTTTATGTTGGACCATGGCAATGGAACTTCCATTAACAATCTAATTATTGCAAGTTCAAATACTACAGTTTTCCCAGAACCAGTGGGGGCACAAATCACAAAATTCCTGTCTGTGTAAAGAAGCTAAGAGAGAAAAAAGTCAACAGATTATTAATATATAGAATTTTTATTTACATTCTCAGTATTCTGGAAAACATGCTTTAAGATTAGAAATAGTGCTTCAAATATGTTTACCTTTACAATTGCTAAGTGTGGTCCTGCACTGGACATTTCAACCTCAAAAACAACATATTCTTACCATATCATACTATTTTGTCAAAATGAATGCTGGATCTAAGATAAAACCACTCCTTTACTCTTAAAAGAAATTATAATAAACTTAACAAATACAAGCCAGTCCACCTATGTAACTCACATGCACTC
Source organism: Bramus lutescens (assembly GCA_001685075.1). Taxonomy (NCBI): domain Eukaryota; kingdom Metazoa; phylum Chordata; class Mammalia; order Rodentia; family Cricetidae; genus Bramus; species Bramus lutescens. The sequence continues at coordinate 894,797 of LOEQ01000012.1, forward strand.
ATTTAACAAGGATTTTCTAATCTCCTAAAATGTGCTAGTAATTGAATGTGGTAGTGACTATTCCCTCTCCTCAAAGAGTCACAGTTAGTGAGAAGAGAAAATACATAAATTATTATAAAATACTTACATCATCAAAGGCTTTGGATTGTATATAGTTGAAGTAAGGGAATTCTTTGAATATACTCCTAAATTTTGCAGCTTAGAATAACATTAAGGAGTTAAATATTTCAGAATTTAGAAATGTTTACTTTTAATTTAAGAACTCAGTTTTAACGCTATTGACCTTATCCAATGAGAAGGTTTGAACAATTGCTGTTTTGGCATCTTGAGAATTAATGGAAGGGAGCTGAAGAGATGACTGGGCAGTTAAGAACACTTGCTCTTGCAGAGAAGTTGGGTTCGATTCCTAGCACCAACATAGTGGTTCATAGCCAAAGTTCAAGCTACACAGAACCTGATGCCTTCTCCTGACATTGTCAGGCATCGGACACATGTGGTTCAACATGCAAACATGCAGGTAAAATACACATACAAATAAAATACGATTCTTTTAAAGTTAAAAAAGTAATGGAAATTATTCTACTCTGCTTCCATACTCCTTATTCTAAACATACCTGATATAAGGAATATAGTTTGAGAGTTAAGTATGATGGAGATCTGAACATAAGGAGACGTGCCTGTTAGAGCTATTCTTGGTTTGTTTCTTGTCCTGACTAAGACACTTAATTTTTATGTTGCCGTTAATCTTCAAATTTTCACTTATTAACTGATTTTTGACTGCATTTCATTAATAGGGGCGATTCTGGTTAGTTAATCTTGAATCTCTGCATTTTTATATTATTTGTGTTGTTTGATTTAATTATAATTATCAGCATATTTGCTCAGTAAAATAAACTTGGATTGTTAGAAAGTTTAAGAATATTAACAGGACAGTAAATAATTATCCCATCCCTAAGGTGAGTCGCTACTGTCAGATTCAGGATATTTTAATGGCACTCTTTGTATGAAGTTGCAGCTGATAACTACATTTATTGGCACTATACGCAGATGCACTACTGGATGTAGGACACTACAGAAAAGGAGGGCAGGAACAGCAGCTCACTAGTTAAGAGTACTGTCGCTTTTGGAGAGAACCCGAATTCTGTCCTAGCTCCAAAATCATGTGGCTCCCAAACACCTGTGATCCAGTTCCAGGGGATCGACTGCCCTCTTTTGGCCTCTACGGAAATCTTCATGCAGGTAGTGCATATATAGACAAGCAGGTATACATACATACACATACACACAAATGAAAATATAAAACCTTTAAAACATATATTTGAAAGAACAAACATAGTTGTCTAAAAAGTATTTTTATGAGGGATTTAAATACTCATGAGTTGCTGCAGTAATGCTTTTAAAACAGATTATATGACTTTTCTGTCTAAATTCCCCCTTTCCCTCCATTCATCCCATCTCCCACTAGCCCTTACTGCTCTGATTTCCGATCCTCTTCTTCTGACTTCATACTCATCTCCTGCACTCTCCAAAGAATCAGCCTCATGCCTGCCATGACATCATCAGCCTCACGCCTGCCATGACATCATCGGCCTCGGGCCTGCCATGACATCATCGGCCTCGCGCCTGCCATGACATCAGCCTCAGCCCTGCCATGACATCATCAGCCTCATACCTCCATGACATCATCAGCCTTCCACCTGCCATGACATCCTCCTCTGCCCCATGCCTCATTCTTCTCTTGATTTCCTTTATTCTTCCATCTTATTGCTCACTTCTCACCGTCTTAGGTGTGTCCTCTTTGTTTCATTAAATTCTGTATCTTCAGCCTTCAGTTCCAGCAGTCTCAATTTAATTCTTTTCCTACTCTACTTTTTCTTTCCCCACAGAACTCACCACCTTCTAAAATATCATATGACATTTTACACGGTGCTGTTGTTCAGGTTTATCTCTCCCCTGTCTTCCACTGTGAGAATCATAACTCACGGACAAAAATTCATTCTCTTTTCTTAATGGCGGCATCCCACAAGTCCAGGACAGTGCCTAACAATGTAGGTTTGCACTTATTAAACCAAATGGTTAATTTCTAAATCTTCATTTTACTTCCAGCATGTTATAATATATACAGACAACTACACACACAAACACAAATGAAAATAAAAACTTTAAAAAACATATTTGAAAATATGTGACAAAAAAACCCCACAAAATTTAGAGTTAGTCCATCAGCATTCTAAAGAATCACATTTTCCTGCAAGGAAGTTTTTCCATATAAAATATTTATTTATAACAAGCCTAGGAGTGACCAATCATGCTGGTTTTTCTCTCATTAAGTAGGTCTGCATCAATTTACATTCACAAAAGCGAATCTTTGATTCAGAGTGTAGGCAGACTCGGTCTCCCAGTGCACGATAAACCCCTGCCATTAAATGCAACATCAATCATGACGGTGAGCACTCAAGATCACATTTTTCTTTTGTTGCCACACTACTGCAGTTACTGCTACACTGGGGACGTCTGCACAACTGATCTGGCAGAGCGACAGCCAGAGCAATCTCACCAAGAGCAACATACTGAGAGAGAACTGTAACTACACAAGTCTAAGCGATACTCTGAATACATACTTTTAAATAAGGAAGTATAGTAGATCAGTGGATCTGGCAGTATAGGAAGCTGATAAAAATAAGCCAACGGGTACAAATACAGACAGCAGTCTGTGCCTGTAGCACTGCTCCAGTGCGCTGCTTTAACATGAAAAATCTTTAAAACTGATAGTATTAAATTATGAGGATGTTTCTAACAAAAGAAAAACTTCCCATCATAGAGATAATCAGAAAATATTTTAATTACATTTTTGATATATAATTAAATTTTCCCCTTCCCTCTTATCCCTCCAAAGCCTTTCATATACACCCCACCCCCACCCTCCTTCAATCCATGGCCTCTTTTTCACCATCAGTGCATGCATACATGTGTCTATAGAATATATATTTCTAAAAACACCCGTTCAGCCTGTATGATGTTATTTGTGGATATGTCTTCAGGGTTGTTGGCACTGAGCAAACAGCTGGTGTGCTCCCCCTCCCAGCTTTCCTCAGCTGCCTATCACTCCTCGTGTAGGGTTAGGCTTCCTGGGATTTCCCCATCCATGTTGCCACATCTGTTGGTGGCATCCTTGTTCAGCTCATGTCTGGGTAGCCATGCTGCCCGAACTTTATGAGTAGTTACTAGGAGCCACACTCTGACAGGAAACTCTTACAAGCTTTCTGCTCCTCTTCTGCAATATTCTTTGAGCCCTAAGTATGGGAGTGTTTTGTAGATGTACTCGTTGGGACTGGACCCCACTACTCTGCAACTTGATTGGTTGTGGTTTTCTGTAATAGTCTCTGTCCGCTACAAAGAGAAGTTTCTATGGTAATATTTTGTTTATGATCTAACAAATACAGCTTGCCTGAGATCAGAATGTGGAGCTAAGCCACTAGTTAGCCACAGTGGCCAGGCAGTGGTGGCATACACCTTGAATCCCAGCACTCAGGAGGCAGAGACAGATGGATCTCTGTGAGTTCAAGGCCACCCTGGGCTACACAGGATTGATCCACTCTGAAAAAGAAACAGAGCCAGGTGGTGAAGACTTTAATCCCAGCACTAAGGAGGTAGAGACAGGAAGTGATACGGCCGGGCGGAGAGAGGCTATAAGGCAGGAGGATTCAGTCTGAGGATTTGTAGAGCAGGATTTTGCTCCCTTCAGTCTGAGGATTTGATAGAGGCAAACGGTCTCTTTAGTGGCTGGCTCTTTTACTTCTTTGATCTCTCAGCATTTACCCCGATATCTGACTCTGGGTTTTTATTAATAGGACTAAACAGAATCCACACTACAAGCTTGCTTGTTAAGAGCGAAGACTACACTTATCTGTAGGTAAAGTTTAGAATGCTGGCAGGAATTGTGCTGGTTTGGTAAAACAATGGCTGTAGGTTCTCCTCTGAGATCCATGACTTCATTGAGTTGTGAGCTAGGTTTCCAGGATCATCATGATTTCTCTCTCACTGAGCAGGTCTTCAGAGCTTCTGGTTACAAGACATACAAGCCACACTGCACCGTGTTGCCATTGTCCTATGCTGGTTGTTGATGTGGTTCACAGCTGATCGGTTGGCTGCTCCCTCTTGGAAGCTTGCATGGTGCTTTCTGGTACTATGAAAGCTAGTCCTCAGAGATAGGATATTTAGGACTAACTAGATAATAGTTAATTGCCTACTATGAAAGTATTTGTGTTCCCCTTCTACTGGTGCAAATACATTATGTGTGTCTTAGTTAGGGTTTCTATTTCTTTGAAGAGATACCATAACCATAGCAATTCTTATAAAGTAAAAACATTTATTTAGGGGCTGGCTTACAGTTTCAGAGGTTCAGTCCACTATTATTATAGTGGGACATGATGGCTTGTAGGCAGACATAGTGCTGGAGCTAAGAGTCCTTGCATCTCGATTCAGAAACAACAGGAAGTGGTCTGTGACACTGGGAGTAGCTTGAGCATAGGAGACCTCAAAGCCCGCCCCTATAGTGACACACTTCCTCCAACAAAGCCATACCTGTAATAGTGCCACTCACTTTGGGGGTTATTTTCTTTCAATCTACCACAATATGGCACCCCAGAAGCTGACTTCAGGTAATTTTTTTCTTAGCTCTCTACTTCATATATTGAGGCAGATTCTCTTACTAAAACTGGAGCTTACTGCTTTAGGCTATTCTAGCTGGTCAGCTTGCTCTGGTGATTCTTTCTCCACCTTTCTAGTTCAACCACTGCCTATCATGCCAATCCAGCTTTTACTTGATTCTGAGATTTGTTCTCTGTTTGTGGAATTGTTTAGGAAGGATTAGGAGGTGTTGGAGGAGGTGTGTCACTGGGGGTGGGCTCTGGCCATTCTTAGGCTCTCTCTCTCTACTTTTCACATGCTGATCAAGATGTGAGCTCTCAGATGCTTTGCCGCTCTGCCCTGCCATGGTTCTTAACCTTCTGAAACTGGAAGCCCAATTAAATGCTTTCTTTTATAAAGTGCTTTGGTTGTTGAGTTTTATCACAGAAGTAGAAAAGTTACAAAGACACTGCTCAATATCTGAAATTTACTTTCTGCTTTTCAGATGTAAAAGGGATATTACACTCAGGTATCACATTAGAAATGCCCAAGCATGCAAACTTGATCATATGCAACCTCCAAATGAGGTTCCTTCTAAAACAGCAAAATTGTCCTCAAATCCACAAAATGTCCATTTGCTTTAAGTTCCCCTATTTGATTTAACCCAATTTCTCTATTCTTATCCCACCATCTAATGTAAGCAAATTTCTGTGTTTAAATTGTCAAACTGAAAACAGTTCTCTAACTGGACCAGCCTACACACCACACTTGGAGTAGCAATGATTAGCATACAATGTATCTCTTACATGGCCCAAAATATTTACTTTTCCATCTTTTCCTATGCTAACAAACACACAGGAGTAAAATGAAATGAAATATTTTAAATATACAATTTCATAAATATAAAGTAGCTATTTTTAAAATAAAGGATACGAATTTCTGTGACAGCCTTCAAGGAACCTAAGCCACTTGGAGTTATACCTAAAACCAAAAGATATACCATATTTATATGGATATTTTTACCATTTCCATAAAACAACTCCAATAAAATTTGTACATCTTACTAAGAAATAAGTTAAGAATATTAAGAAATAGCTATAAAATAATGCAACAATAAAGAAATGCATAAATTGCACATGGAGAGAGAACTTACTCTATTCTGTATTCTTCCTTATGCTAAGAAATGCAAATTAGTTTACATTTTCACAAAAAGCAACTGAATAAGCAATTACCTTGAACGTCACGAGGCTGGGATGTGACGGAGAAGGCCGGTACTTGGAATATGTTTTCTGCAGTTCCAGAAGCAGAAAAGCCATCTTTTGCTTTCACTTTATTTGCGGAATACTGAAGTTTCTGTTTATTGTTGCTGAAGTTCCATGATTTCTCCTTGTCTATTTTTGCTTGGGTAAGTTTCACTGGGCTAACATGAGAATCCAAGTTTATATTTTCATTAGCACAATCACATTCATGTATTTTACCATATGTTCTAAATAACCTGAAAAAAAACCCCACGTTTTCTGCTTCTAACATTTGCTTACAAACTAGCACAAAATATCCTCTTAAAATGTCGATAACTACAATTTATCACTGATTTATGTCTCTTTATTTTCCTAAAACTCTTCTAAGATTTTGTGACAGCTTGTCTCCAAGATGGATCCAGTGATCCTTGTCTCTCAGCCACAGGCTTTATGATCTACAAGCTGAGTCACTGAGTCAGAACACAGTCTAGCATGCAGTAGTCTACTGTCTCCAGTGGTTCTCCATCTTCCCAATGCTGCGACCCTTTAAAACAGGTCTTCACATTGTGGTGGCCCCAAACATATTATTTTCATTGCTACTTCATAACTGCAATTTTACTGTTATGAATCATAATGTAAATACCTGTGTTTTCCAATGGGCTTAGGTCACTCCTATGAAAGGGTCATTCAACCCCTAGCGGGGTCATGACCCACAGTTTGAGAACCAATGCTCTAAAGGGACAGTTTTTCCTCCCATTTTTATATATTGCTTTCAGTCATGTTTCTTTTCATTTTTTAGCCTTAGGTTGGCCTTTAGGTTATGAAATAGGATTTTGTCTTTAACAGAGTCGTGTGTGTATATGTGTGTGTTTCCTCTGGAGAGATCCCCAGACATGACCAGACATAGAAGACGCCTGTTATCTACAAATTGAAAGGGTATTACTGACAAGCAAACCTTATCATTAGTAAAGCATATGATAACTATCAATCATGCCATTTGTGCCAGAAGATGCTGATACATATATTCATAAGTATAGTTCTTGGTCAACTACATCTGTACTGAATACCCAACTTCCTTTCCCTACAAATGGAAAAGAAGTAAACTAAGTATATTTAGTCTTATCTTTTTATTTAAAGAATTTTTTGAGATGCATACATTTTTTATATGTGGAGGTACCTTGCCTACATATGTGGTGTGGTTGTGTGTGTGTGCAGTGCCCATGGAAGCCAGAAGAAATAACCAGAAATGAGAGTTACAGGCGGTTGATAGCTACCATATGGGTTCTGGGAGCTGAACTTGGGTTCTCTGGAAGGGCAGACAGTGTTCTGACCCACTGAGCCACCTCTCTAGCTCCCATGAGCTAAGTATATTAACAAACCAAACTCCCCAAATACTATTGTGGGGGTCTGAATGAGAAGTGTCCCCCCAGGCTCTGATAATGGAACATTAGTTCCCAGCTGGCGGTGCTGCCTGCGGAGGTTTAGATGATGCAGCCACCTCAGCCACCGGGGTCTCTCTTTCCATTTTGTGCTTGCATCTGAAGACGTTAGCTCTCAGTTTCCTGACCTGATCTCCTGCTGCCTACTGTTGTACCCCCTGCCATAACACACTCTATTCTTCTGGAACTAGAGGTCAAATACACTTTCTTACGAAAGTAGCCTGGTCACGGTGCTTCATTACAGCAACAGAAAATAATACACACATCCAACATTTCTCTGTAAAAGTCTTCAAAACAAGGAGACACCATCTTTACATCTATTCTTTGTTATCTAACTGATCAAAATAATTTGCTCACGTTACCCTTAACATGAAGTAAATATCAAAGTTCCTAATGCAATACTCACAACTCACAGAAATTGTCTAAAGATTAAGAAAAAATGAAATAATATTGCTCCCCTATTGTTCAAAGTAAATTTAGCCAACAGTACCTTGAAATATGTACTTGTAAATGTCAAATTTCTTTTCTGTTGCTTTTTAACACTTTTCATTAAAATTTTTTTATACTTAGCCAGACATTGGTGGCATATAAATCTAATCCCAGTACTCAGGAGGCAGAGGCTGGCAAAGCTTTGAATTTGAAGCCAGTCTCTACACAACACAATGAAAGCCTGTCTCAAAAATCAACAAAAATATTTCATACAAAAGAATCTATAAGGAGTGAATCCAAAGGAGCACTATGCAGACAGATGTTTTTAAAATTTTTTTTACCTAGTCTTTGTATAAAAAACCCTAAATCTTTCAAAAATCTACACAAAAATTTAGAATAGACTTTGTGAAATTTCATACTCAACTGCTAATTCTATCTCTGAAGACAGAAAATTCAAACATGTAGGTGATAAGCAGAATCCACTATAAAATGATCCTGGGGTTGGGAACAAACTTATGCCATAGATGACTCCACACACTGTGCTGTGTACTGGTTAAAATCAACAAGTGGAACCAGACAATCTGGACTTAAGCACAAAGATCAGTCATTCTCTAGCAGTGTGATTTTAAAGTTATTATGAGTATGAAATAAGCTTTAATAAACTATATGGGCATTGTTTAGACTCCAGTTACCAATACTCTCTAGAGCGCTCTAGCCCCCTGAAAACCCCACTCCATACGTTCTTCACGACTTCAAGTTCACTGATACTTTACTTTCTCCATAGTCTTAAAAAACATGGCTATGCCTTGAAAAACTCTTGCTTCTTAAATTTTCTTTGAGGAAACCCTTAGTTCTTTTACTTCTCGGGTACCTGAAGATTGGGACATTGTTTCCTTATTCCAAATCTGTATCATTAGTCCACTCGAACAACAACAGTGTCTATGCTAGGTATAAATACCAGTATCAGTCTCTGGTTACTTCAGAATATCTCTCTCTCTCTCTCTCTTCTTATTTTGAGACAGGGTTTTTCCCTGTAATTTTGGAGCCTGTCCTGGAACTCACTCTGTAAACCAGGCTACAGAGATCCACCCACCTCTGCCTCCCGAGTGCTGGGATTAAAGGTATGCCACCACTTGTTATTATCTTAATGGCTGCCTTTCTGATTAGGGTGAGAGAAAAGCTCAATGTAGTTTGGTTTGTAATTCTCTGATGGCTAGTAATGTATACTTTTTCTGTTTATTAATCATTTGTACTTTTTAAAAACTACTCATTTCATTAGCCCATTTGTTAAATGGATTGTTCCAATCCAATTGGATTAAGTTCTTTATACGTTCTAGCTATTAATTCTATAAAGTATAGAGCTAGCAAAAATTTTCCATTCTGTAAACTGTATCTTTTGATGTTTCCTCTATATCAATTATATTAACATAATCTCAGAGCAACTGGACTTTTCATAAAGTTTATACTTTTGCTGATATCATAAAGTGTTTTTCCTTCCTTTTCCGTTAATAGATTCAGAGTCTAACATTAAAGTCTTGGTCCTTTTGGAGTTGGATTTCATAGGTGGTGAAAGATAGTTCCATTCTTTCATAGGTGATATCTTGTTTGCCAGCACCATTTGTTTAATAAGTAGTTTTTTATCCAATGTGTATTTTTAGCATCTTTGTAAAAAATTTAGATGACTATAGCTATATAAGTTTGGATTTTAAGGTTTTATTATACTATGAAGGATGATACTGGAATTCTGGATACTGGGCGATACTGGGGATTACACTGAATCTGTAGATTGCTTTGGCTAGTATAGCTATTTTCACAATATAAACTCTCCCAATTTGTGAGTGTGGCAGGTCTTTCCCTCTCCTAGTCTCTCTCTCAGTTTCTTCTTCAGTACTTCCCAGTTTTCACTGCAGACACATTCCATTTCTTTGAATAAGCTTATTCTAAGGTATTTAACTTTTTTGAGGCAGTTGTGAATGGATTTCTTTCCCCTTTAATTTTATCACTGAGAATATGTTTGTTGCTGGTATACAGGAAGGCAAGCGATGTTGGTACGTTGCTTTTGCATCATGCTACTTTTCTGAAAGTACTTATTAGATCCAAGAGTCTCCTGGTGGGGTTCTCTTAGAGTCAGAGGGTCGTATCGCCTGCAAATAGCTGACAAAGTGAGGGACTGGGGAGATGACAATGATTACAGGTGTGTATACTCTTCCAGGGGACCAGAATTACATTCCCAGCCCATGAAAGGAGGCTCACAATCACCTGTAGCTCCAGCCCCTGGGGAGCTCTTTCCTCTGGCCTCCACAGGGACCCACACCCATATGACATACACTCACATACATAAACACATGGTTTAGAATAAAATGAATTTTAAACTGGGTTGATGTGCACAGCTTTAAAACCCCACACTAGGGAGACAGAAGCAGGTGGATCTCTGTGAGGTCAAGGCCACCCTGGTCTACAGAGTTGAGTTAAAGAATAGCAAGAACTATAAAGAGAAATCTCATCTTGAAAACAACATGAATAGAAAAAGTGAACAGCATTGTCTTGATTCTGATCTTAGTGAAAATGCTTTGAGTCCAGTACTAGCTATCAGTTTGTCAAGTATAAGCTTCATTATGCTGAGAAAATCTATCCTAATTTCTTTGGGTTTTTATCATAAAGAGACAGTGGATTTAGCCAAAAAGCCTCCTCTGCATCCATCGAGAACATGGTGATTTATGTCACTGAGTCTATACATGTGATGTGTTACACTTATGGATTGTACACACAACTGGGCTATACATCTCTTTTGTTGTTGCCATGACTTTGGTTTTGGTATCAGGGAAACACTGGCTTTGTTAAGAGTTTCGCAGAATCCTCCTCTTCTCTTTTATGACCTAGCTTAGTTCATAACAACAGAACTAACTAGTACTGGTGTTAACTCTTTTTAAAAGTCTGGTAGAATTCAGCAGTGACTCCAGCTGGGCCTGAACTCTCTTTAACTGATTTTATTGCTGTTTCAATATCATTGCATTTACAGACCTGTTTGTCTCATTGTGTTTTACCTTTGGTAGATTATATTCATCCAGAAATCCATCCATTTCTTTTATTTGGAATATGAGTTTTTAAGGTATATTCTAATTATTTTTGGAATTCTATTTGTATCTGTAGTAATATTCTTTTTTCAGTGTCCAATTTTATTAGTTTGAGATTCTCCCTTTTCCTTCCAGCTAGTTTGACTAGGGACTTTTTTACTTTAAGAACTACCTCTAACTGATTCTAAAGAATGTTGCTGCTTATTCCTACTTTCTTAACCTCTGCCCTGATGTTTATCCCCACTTATTGATGCTGTCTTTGGCTTGCTTTTCCAAATACCTAGGGTTCATCACTGTTTACCTGAATCTGGCTTTAATTTGTTTCGTTCTGAGATATGGTCTCACTGTGTAGCCCTGGTTGGCCTAGAGCTGCCCTGTGGATCAAGCAGGTCTAGAACATGTGGTGATTTTCGTGTCTTTGCCGCTGACATCACGGGCACGCCCCTCACCTGAGCTGACATCACGGGCACACCCCTCACCTGAGCTGTCTCTGCTTCTGCTTGGTTTGTTTTACTTGGCATCTGAAGTGCAAGCCCTCTCTGATGACCGCCTCCACTACATTAGACAAGCTTGGGTGCATTTGATTCAAGAATGTTTTTTGCATGTTGCTAGGTGTCCATGAGTTTGTGTATGTTCTTTAGTTTCCTTTACTGTTGATCTGTAGTGTTAGTCTATTGTGGTCAGATAGAATATAAGAAATTATTTCAGTTTTCATACATCTGTTAGATGTGCTTTCTGTCCTATTACAGAAAACATTCCATGGCTGCTGACAATATTACTCAGCTGAGTTTGGATGGAATCTCTGTAGATGTTTGGAGGGCTTTGATCTCTGATGCCATTTACTTCATGTTGTTTTAACTAAGTCTCTACCGTTCTATTTTATTGATAAAGACTCGGGAACAGAGGCAGAGAAGACCCAACTGCTTCCTTCTTTACTCCGCCATCGTCCCACACAGCCTCATGGTTGTGTTGATGTTTCTCTATACCAGAGAACTCCTACAAGTGTCTTACACAGTGCTGACTAAGTAGCATGGATTCTTTAGCTTGTTTTCATTGTCTTCATTTATGACAGACAATTTTTCTGGGTAGAGTAATCTGTGTTAGTAGTTAGTAGCTTTGAGAAATCATAATGATTTATTCCACACCCTCTGGCTTTTAAGTTCCTATTGAAAACGCTGCTATTTTTCTGATAGGTTTACTTTTATGTCTTAGTTTTTATAGTTAGTGTTTTAAATATAATATCACAGGGAGTCAAAGCATAGCCTCCATATGAAAATATAGTAATAATCAATTAAAAAGTATTTCCTCAACTCCATTCATTTTAGGAAAGAGAAATACTGATAGCATTGCTATATTAAGATAGTAGCTACTGGGGTTGATAATAAAAGAGAAAAACAAGTAATTAGTATTAGGATTATAGACAGAGAAATGGAGGAGGAAGTAAACAGAACCAGGCAACAAGAGGAACAAGGATGTAGACTGGGGAAAAAAAGCATGAAGGAATATACAAATTGGATCTGACCCAAAATCCTCCTCCCCCAGGACTAGCTTTCCCGGTACCAGAAGATGCCACGCAAACTCCCATAGGAGGGAGGGGACCAACAGTCCTACCCAGCCAGCCATGCCACCTGTGAACCACAACAATGACCTGCGGCGGCCACTTTACTAAACCAGCATCATCATTCACAACATGTCAGCCCTTAAACCCACAGATAACATGCAGCCCTCACTCCTCATCGAGAAAACTTCTCTTTGTAACAGACTGAAAGCACTGTAGAAAAGTCTAACCAATCAAAATGCAGAGCTGCGGAGCCCAGTTCCAACGGATATGTCCACCAAACACTCCCAAACCCAGGTCCTCAGGGAACACAGGAAGAAGGACCCTAAGAGCCAGAGGTTCAGCGAGTTTGCTGGGAGGTTGTTTCCTAGGAATGTCAGAAGCTGCACCCTACAAAATCTCACCAATATGACTGCTAAAACATGACTGACTGAGCACAATAACAGACGTGCTAGGGGGGAGATGGAGTGAGGAGCCCAGGAGGCCTCAGTCCTACACAAAGAGCTACAGGCAACTAAGGAACACGGAGAACGGAAGAAACAGTCCTCCCCAGGCAACGGCAAGGCAACTGGTTATCCAATAGCAAATGTCCAGCCCTGAAAACACACACACACAAGTAACAAAATCAGACTGAACAGGCTGCATTTATGTATTTAGGAAAATATATGTATATACATGTAAGCATATGACAACACTTAATGAAAATAGAAACCATGCTTTGGAAAGGGAGCAAGGGGGAAAGGAAGGGAAATGATGTAATTTACTATAATCTCAAAGAATAAAGGACGAATGTTTTAAAAAAGGAATACAACCAGAAATATAATGTAAAATAACTCCAGTTCTCAGGAGGCTAAGACGAAGAAACTCCCAAAGTCAAGAGAGACCAAGAACAAAATTGCCCTGCTAAAGTAAATTTTTTCTGTTTTCGAGTTGTTTTTCTCATGTATGTTAGTTAAAAGCAGTAGGACGCTAACACGTGTGAGATCACACAATATACATATGTGGTCCCTGGTTTGTCATATTACTTTTAATCTATTCATCCATTGATTTGTAAAAAGGGTCATTTAAGAGTATAGCCAAAAGTAGATCAATTAGGAGCCAGGCAGTGGTGGCACCACCTTTAATCCCAGCACTCGGGAGGCAGAGGCAGGCGGATCTCTGTCATTTTGAGGCCGGCTCAGTCTATGAGAGCTAGTTCCAGGACAAGGTCCAAAGCTACAGTGAAACCCTGTCTCGGAAAACANAGAGAGAGAGAGAGAGAGAGAGAGAGAGAGAACATGCCTTTAAATGGCAGTACTCAGGAAGTGAAGACAAGAAGATTTCTGTACTTTTGAGCTCAGCTATGTCTACAGAGTGAATTCTGTTTCTCCCAGGACTACATAATGAGATACAGTCTCAAAACAAAACAACCACTATATGTGTGTGTATATAAACAACCACTATGTGTGTGTATATAAACAACCACTATATGTGTGTGTATAAACAACCACTATATGTGTGTGTATAAACAACCATTATTGTGTGTGTATAAACAACCACTATATAGGTGTGTATATAAACAGCCAAAAAACCACTATATGTGTGTATATATAAACAACCACTATATGTGTGTGTATATAAACAACCAAACAAGCACTATATGTGTGTGTATATAAACAACCAAACAACCACTATATGTGTGTGTATATAAACAACCACTATATGTGTGTGTATATGAACACATATACAAATTAAGGTTAACTAGAAGTTAATTTAAAACATTTGCATTGTTTTAAAATGAACTAATATATTTCAGCTTTCAGTTTTTACTTTCAGGATGGCAAAGTAACCCATCTAAACAAAAACTGAGATTCCTCAGTAAATTTTAAGTATTAAAGGGCATGAATGAGAAAAGTTTGAGAATCTTTGATCAAATCATAAACGCTATTGAAATTGTCATACTTCAAAACATGCACTGAGTGGGTCTTAGTTGTTCACCATCCAAGTCTTCCCAGTAGATTTTACGCTCCTGAAAGGCAGGCACTTAGGGCCCTAAGAGTGGACTCCAGGCCTGGTAATGTCAGCACATGCACTATGCTGCCGCTGTCTTTCTCACCCACCTCCTATTGAATGGAATTCTGTTCAGCGTACACCTAGTCCTCAGATTTGCTCAGAGGATCGTGTAACTATCAGTTACCTTTTCTTGAATGCTGCTGCCCCCTCTCCTTCATCCTCTGCAACATTAGGTGATTTTGAATCACCAGGGCCATTCTTAGCAGGTGGATTCTTAGTGCCCATGTGGTCTTTATATTTCTGAGACGAGCCATACACCAGCTTGCCAGCAATAGGGGATGAGTCATCATTACTCGATCCTCCTAAATTTAGGTAATCCTGTATACCCACATTACAGGGAATATGGAATTTTTGTGTTGGTGAAATACAATTTTTGTCTTCATTAATGATCTTCAAATTTGATGTTAACATTTTTGGTATCTTTTCTTGGCCTACAAGAAAAGAAATATACTAATTATTAATTATTACATATTCCATGTTCTTTGTGAAAAGAAATTTTTTAAATAATGACAGAAAAATCTCAGTTAAAAGTTTCTAAAGGAGGCCAGTGACATGGCTTAGTGGGTAAAAGTATCTGCTGTCAAGCCTGAAAACCTGCATTCTGACCCCAGACCCACATGGTGGAAAAGAGGAAACTGATTTCTATAATTTATCCTCTGACCTCACAAACACTGTGGTAGTAGCTCCCATACACACAGATACTAAATAAACATAACAAAGTTCAAGTTTTTCTAATGAGCTTACTAGATAAATACAAGAATTGAAAGAGTCAGTACAATAGTAAGATAATCTGAACACTGTAGTCGTGAAATAAAGATGCTTATTTCTGGAGGCAGACAGACCTCATCTACACAGTGAGTTTCAGGCTAGACAAGGCTACACAATGAGCCCAGCATAAAAAAATAATTATACAAATTCATATGCAAACATATCTAAATTATGAGCCATATTAAAACATTAGAGTGTTGAATATTATCGTATAAGAAATATACATTATTTGAACATGCTTGTTTAGGGGAGAAATTTTTTGTAGTGTGTGACAGTGTTATGGTCTATGTGTGTTAGCACCAGTACACACAACGTGTGACACTGTGTTGTGCTTTGTGTGTTAGCCCCAGTACACACAAGCGTGTGACGCTGTGTTGTGCTCTGTGAATGTGTTAGCACCAGTACACACAAGCGTGTGACAGTGTGTTATGATCTATGTATATTAGCAGCAGTACACAAAGGCTGTGACTGTGTGTTGTGTTCTATGTGAGTGTGTCAGTAGCATTACACACAAGCGTGTGACAATGTGATGTGCTCTATGTGTGTTTATAGAAGTGAATGCTCTAGATCCTGAGATTTGATGGACACATGAAAAAAAGAATTAATACTTTAATACACTAGTAGATTTTTTTTATACTGACATCAACTACACAAGTTTGGCTTCACAAGAAACATGATAATTTACCTAACAGTTTATGACTTTCAATTTCTTCCTCTAACTCTTGAATATCTGGAATTTCTGAAATCAGTGGAGCTGGAGGGAGAAACCAATCCAATGATTTCCCCTTAACTGGGAAGCTACATAGAAAACAAAATGTGAGTTATATGTTACGAAGGACAGGCTATCAAAAACCACTTAGTTATTAAACATGACTCAAATACAAGCTTGGTGTGGGACAATTCTATATTCTGTCAATTATATTTTAAATAAATGCTGATTGGCTGGAAGCCAGGCAGGAAGTATAGGCGAAAAAAACAGACACCAGACAGGAAGTAGAGGTGGGGCAATGAGAACAGGAGTGTTCTGGGAAGAAGGAAGCTCTTCCCACAGTCCTGCCCAGACCACAGAAGAAGCAGGATGTGATCTACCCCAATGAAAAAGGTACCAAGCCATGTGGCTAACATGATAAAAAAAAATAATGGGTTAATATAAGTTACAAGAGTTAATAAGAAGTCTGAACTAATGGGCCAATTAGTTTATTATTAATGTAGACTCTGTGCGATTTTCTTTGGGGCTTACCGGCTGCGGGAACCAGGCAGGACAGAAACCCCAACAAGCAGGCCCTCATGTTACACAAACTCTTGTAAATAAGTTTTCTGCCATGGTTTTGCTTTGCCCCTGTATGGCAATGCTCTCATCTTGTCCCTGTGTCACAGGACTGACGCACACTGCTGTGTGAGGATGCTGGCTAAATGGGAGCTGGACCCCGCTCCATTTCCCCTCACTCAGCTTCAGCAGACACTGCTGTGTGAGGACACTGGCTAAAGGAGCTGGACCCCGCTCCACTGTCTCCTCACTGAGCTTCAGCAGACAACCACATGTGACATACCTCACTGATAATTACAGGTAATTAACACATAAACGTCACTATTACTATATTCTAGATTAATCCCATAACTATGAAAAATTGGAAGCCCCTAAAATCGTAAAACTGAAAAGAATACATTGCATGACCCTTCTTTCAGGCACACTTACTTTCCAGCTCCATTGGGGCTGCTGAAAAACAAATTATCCAGGGGGAAAAAGCAATTGTTTGGTTTCGGCATTGCTGAAAACCAGACTGTCTGAAATCTACAAGATACAAGAAAAGGTAGAGTTATATTCACCACAGGGATGTAAAAGTGATTTCTAGATAGGTAAATGAGAATCACTAATGTCCCAGAATGCTTTCTTTTTTAAAATATTTATTTATTTATTATTTATCTATTATATATACAATATTCTGTCTGTGTATATGCCTGCAGGCCAGAAGAGGGCA
>LOEQ01000012.1:915890-936409 GCA_001685075.1 Bramus lutescens
CGAGGCAGGGCGCGGCGCCCAGGGCTCTGCTAACCCGTCCTAACAACCCAGCTCCGGGACCCCATCGTCTCACGACCTAAAAAGGACCTTAAGGGACGGGCGGTAGTGGTGCGCGCCTTTACTCCCAGCACTCAGGAGACAAAGACAGACACAGCTCTGTGAGTTCGAGGACAGCCTGGCCTAAAGAGCGAGTTCCAGGACAGTTGAGGCTTCAGAGAGAGACGAAATCAATCAACCGAATAAAAATTTAAGAAGTCTCGGTGACTTTGAATTGATTAAAGGTGAATGACCAAGTCAAGAATGGCGTGTTCTTAAACGGCAAACTCAAATTACAATTGTAAGTTACCTTTTTAAACGTCATTAGCAGAGTTGTCCTGTGACGACTGTGGCATATTTTCATAGGAAAACTTGTAGCTGGTAAAATGATCCCTTTCTCCCAGAGATGTTTAGATTTAAAAAACAACTCCTCCACCTCTGTCCACTAGGCCCCACATGATTCTTCTGACTTACTCTTTTTTTTTTTTTCCTTTGCGAGTCTACTGCCTTATAGCTGTGTAACCTGTAACGTTTGGGGAAAAAACTGAAATTCATCTTAATTTGTCATCCTCAATGGTTTTAATTCCTAACTCATAAATGCTCAATAATATTAATTTCTTTCCATTCTCCTGGACTATAAAAATCCACCCTTGTAACTTGTGAGACCTATTATTTCAGAACATAAACTAATAAATGGACTATTTCTTAGGTCTTATTTTGTTGTTGTTGTGAGTTTTGTTTGGGTTTTTTCCAAGACCACATCTCTCTGTGTGTAGCCCTAGCACTCACTCTGTAGACCAGGCTGGCTTCGAACTCAGAGATCCACCTGCCTCTGCTTCCCGAGTGCTGGGATTAAAAGCGTGCACCACCACGCCAGGCCTGACTATTTCTGGCCCCATAAATAGTTCATAGTAGAAAGGCTGAATTACCGTTCCTTTCAAAGGCACTGGACCTATATGCACAGGGTTTGTTTCTGCGTTTGTATTTTAAGATGAAAACAATACACATATGTTTATGCAGTTTCCTCAGAGACCAGAAAGTGACTTCCGCTAGAGCTGGAGTTGGATTCTGGGTCTCCTGAAGGAGTGTGGGTGGTAACCCTGAGCTCAGGTCCTCTGGAAGAACATTTCTCTAGCAGCTGGATCCATTGGGTTAATGAAGGCAAGGGTCTTAGCAAATCAGGATACATTTGTTATGAACCAGATGTTTACTAACCTTCTAATTTGCAGAAATTCAAATTTGAAACTTAATTCCCAATGCAATGATAGTATTTAGAGGTGGGACTTTTGAGGAATAATTAGTTGGAAGTGGAGCTTTGGTGAATAAGATCAGTGCCCTTGTAGGAGATCAGAAAGGTTGGTGGATACAGGGACACATACCTGAGTTCCCTGAAGCTGGGGAGCTGAGGCAGGATTCACTTTAAGGCCAGCCTGCACTGCATTAGACCCTGTCTACCCAACAAACCAAGCAGATGCATGGAGAGTCAGAGGAAGTCTCTCACCTGAAGCTAAATCTACCAACATGTGGCCTTAGATGTCTCGGATCTTGGAAATGAAAGCATTAACCTGTTTAAGACATCCATTCTGTGGAAATTTGTTAAAGCAGCCCGAACTAAGACATTGTCATAAATTATGGAACCCAACAGCAGAAGGGTACAGAGAAGTTTTCTCTGTCAGTGCACACAGCAGCAAATGGCTACTATGTTCCTTTAAAATAAACTTTCAGTCATTTAAGAATGTAGTATTGGCCAGGTGGTGCTGCCGCGTGCCTTTAATCCCAGTACTGGGGAGGCAGAGGCAGGAAAATCTCTGTGAGTTTGAGACAAGCCTGGTCTACAGAGTGAGTTCCAGGACAGCCAGGGCTACACAGAAAACCCCTGTCTCAAAAAGCCTAAGAGGATGCAGTAGTCTATAGAACCTTACCTTTTCACCAAAATAATACAAATGTGAAAGCTTTAATGTTTAGAAATACCGAGATAGTGACAGAGTTAATACAAATCCAAGCAGTATGGCTTGCTTTGTTTTTAGTTATCTTACGCCTAAAGTTTTAGTTTACAAAGTACCAACACTGTAACAATCTTTCGAATGAAAAGAGAGTCAACGTTGGCAAAGGCAGGCTTGTCTCTAGAGTGGGCTCCAGGCCAGACAGGACTACACAGCAACATCCCGTCTCAAAGGAAGAAAGCTAGGGCTGAAGAGATGGCTCAGTGAGTGGTTAAGAGCAATGGCTGTTTCTTCTGAGGACCTGGGTTTGATTCCCAGCTCCTGCGTCATGCCTTAAAACTGTAATTCCAGTCCCAGGGATCTAGCATCTTATTATAGACATATACACAGGCAAAAAACCAAACACAAAAATAGATTCTTAAAGCAAAACAAAGAAGTGACTTTCCTTCTTGTAAGCTACAATACTGAGTTTAAACATTTTATCCAGAGGTAGGTTAGAAAATACCTTGATATAAATATTTGGTCATCAAAGCTGGGCAGTGATAGCACACACCTTTAATCCCAGAACTCAGGATGCAGAGGCAGGTAGATCCCAGTTCAAAGCCAGTCTGGTCTACAGAGCAAGTTCCAGAGAAGCCAGGGATACACAGAGAAACCTTGCTTTTAAATACCAAAATAAAAAAATTATTGAATATCATATTACCTGAAATTGCCTTTGCCTGGCCCCTAGCTCTTCTTTCTACACCCCACTCTATTTCCCTTAAACAGACACTGACATTGGTTTTTGGTGTTTAATAGTACAATTTTTAAAAGTATATGTTAGCCAGGCAGTGATTGGCGCGCACCTTTAATCCCAGCACTTGGGAAGCAGAGGCAGGTGAATCTCTGTGAGTTCTAGAATAGCCTGGTCTACAGAATAAGTTCCAGGACAGGCCCCAAAACTACAGAGAAACCCTAACTCAAAAAAAAATAGAACAAAACAAAAGAAGTTTAAAAACTTTGAAGAGATTTCCACTGTATTTGCATCTATTGTCAGTTAGGGTAGATTTAAATAAAGTATACAAAGTACTTTTTCTTTTGATTTTTGCTCCTGAGTGGCAGCTTTGCCACCATATGCACAGATCACATAAAACATGTATGTGGCACAGCAGTCTCAGAGCCACTCTGACATTTGTTAATATTTTATTTCCCGCCTCCGACCATCCAGTCACCATATGCTTTGAGTTTCCCTTCCACAGAGATTGCTTTGCTTACTTCAATATAAAGCACATGCGTGGTCATGGTTTCTTGGCCTCTTTGGCAAGGCTAAGATCAAGGAGCTGCCGGGAAGTTTGACTCCAAGAGGTAGGAATTGTGATGCAAATGGGGGAACGCACATCTCTGCAGATCAGACACAAAGCTGAACACCCTTTCCCAGCCCCAAAACCATCTTAAGGCCTCACTTATAAACATTTCTCTCTGATGAAGTCTGTCTCCTAACTGATACGATCGCTCAGAACATTCTTATCTATTTTCATTTCTGGGTTCTAAAATGGAGCAAAAACTTAAGCCCAAATAAATAATTTATACTGCAAATTCTATAATAATTAATTTCTCTAAGATTTAAAACTTAGGACCTGGGGAGACAGCTCAGTGGTTAAGAGCACTCGCTTCTCCTCCAAAGGACTCAGCACCCCTGGGGTAGTTCACAACTGTCCAGTTCAGAGAATCCTATGCCCTTTTCTGGTCTCTGCTGAAACCAGGCGTGCACATGATATACAGGCAGACATATAGACACAAAGCCCATACACAAAAATTATTAAAATAAAATCATTGTAAAGACTAAAAAGAGCAGCGAGCCAGAAAACTCACATTGTTTATCTGGCCGCGGCGCTTCTTTTGCTATTCCTCTTGAGCAAAACTTGACAGGTGGTTCCTAAAGTGTTGCCTTCTATTGCAGGTGAGTCGTCCTATGAGGACTGTTGACAGACTACCATGGGAAAATAGGCTTAAAGGATATCTAAATCACAGACTGGGATGAAATCCAGCAGTGTATAACCCGGAGAAGAAGACTCGGGAAATAGCTGGCTTCTCTCAGATGCTCCAGGGACTCTTGGAGCAGTGTATTTATGCTTTTTCTTTGACCATGTTTTCACAGGCATGGTTTCTAAAAGCAGACCCAGAATCGCTGAATCAAAACCAATGTTGAATGAGAAATAGATTCCAGCCTGGAAGAGTAATGAACAAGGCCGATTTTTGTATCCTAAAATTTATGAATAAATAATTTATGTATCTCAAACTGTATCCATTTAAAAATACAACTCACTGAGTTATAACAGCTGTATATATTCAAGAAGTCACTGCCTTGACAGAGCATCTTCAGGACCCTGAGGTCCTCCTTCCTAAAATCAACTGGCCCTGTCTGCCCTGCGCCCTAGCAACCACTGACCTGCTTTTTTATCCATAAGGGACACTTCCTGTTCTCTATCAGTGGAATCTGTATCTCGGGTCTGGTTTCTTTCATTCTGCCTAATCCTCTTCAGCTTCATCTCTATTGGTTGTCTGCCAGCATCTTATGCCCTTGGATGAATGCGGTTCTGTGTTGTTCATTTACTATGTTGGCAGGTACAACCCTTGTATGAATCACTACAGAGTGTTTGTCCACTCACGGCTGGCCAAGAAGGAAAGTAGTGGCTCTCCTGACAGAGACCTGCATCGTGTGTGAGGTTTCTGAGGAATTCTGAGTTGAGGTTTCTGTTTACCTGATAAGAATCCTGTTTGGGGCTGGAGAGATGGCCCATTTATTAAGAGCACTGCCTGCTCTTCCAGAGGATCCAGCTTTGATTCTCAGCACCCACAAGGCGGCTCACAACCGGCTGTAACTCTGGTCCCAGGGGCTCCCAATGCCCTTTTCTGGCCTCTGCAGGCATTTTATGCACACGGCACACAGATGTACATAGGCAAAACACTCAAAATAAAATAAAGGTTAAAAAAAAGAAGAAAGAAAAACAACAGTAAAAAACAAGAATCATTCTGTTTACCGGGTAGGAATCTGCCCTGGTTGGGCCTGGGCCATCATCCTAGGACATGGCCAGCAGTTCTGGGATCTGGGGAATCTAACAACTTAGTAGGAAGTGGGATACATTCATGTTCTCTGGATACCCCAGGCTGACGTCAAACTCACTGTATAGCCAAGGCTGGCTTTGACCTCACTGTGTAGCCCAACTTGGCTCAACTTCATGACGATCCTCTGGCCTTGCCCTCCTGGACTCTGGATCTACAGGCAGGTACCACCACACCCAACTTCTATTTTCTTTATATTATCCATATCTCTTGCAAAATTCAAAATTTTGCTTATTTATCCTAATGATTTGATTATTTGATTTAGGATAGGATTAGACAGAAAATTTAAGTTATAGATTTATAAATCCCAGCTATTTAAAGATAAATGGGAATTGGGAATAAAAATTTTCTGAATTTATAAAATACCTAGCTAGTTTCAGATTTTAATTTTCAAATTTGGGACTATTTTATGGTAAATGATAAATACACCTCCAGTATAAATAAAACTCACCTCAGTGTCATGTGATGTGATGTGATGTGTATGTGTGTGCGTGTGTGTCTTCATGCATGCGTGTGTGCGTGTGTTTGTGTGTGTGTGTGTGTCTACATGTGTGGTACTGGGGATTGAACCCAGGACTTTGAGAGAGTGTTCTACAGAACTATACTATACTCCCAATAGCTATATGCTGATTTAACAATATATGCAAAGCAATCTTAACAATTCTGTTTGCTCCCTCTGCTTTCCCCAGGTGAATATTGCCAACTATCACTGAGCTCACCGTGCTAGGGATGGGATGAAGGAGCTCCAATGTGGCTGACCTCCTGCCAGTCAAACTGGATGAAAGGGAGTGTGCTGCATCTGACCCAGACATGCACACACTTTTTGCCAGTGAGATCCTACGGTGGCCCCAGGCCTGCGCAGAGGGCAATGATGCCTTTTGGGGAAAGATGCAGAAGCCAACGATAACATTACAACAATATGGATAGTACAAGCTAGAACAGAACCATGGACAGGCTCCACAAGGTCATGGAGGAGGAAAAACTCCTAAATCTGAGAGACAGAATGGAGCACTAAAGGCTGTATCATATGCACACAGTGTAGTCTCCAGCACAGAGTCAATGGGCATTCAGTGGGCCATTTCTTCTATAATCTGTATAAACAGAAAAAAATACAGTACTTGCAACTTCTGTGTAAGAGAGTCAGCTATTACCAGCATATCTGTGACTTCTGCATGCCATCGTATCTGTGACTTCTACATATCAGTGTATCTGTGACTTCTACATATCAGTGTATCTGTGACTTCTACATATCAGTGTATCTGTGACTTCTACATATCAGTGTATCTGTGACTTCTACGTGCCAGTGTATCTGTGACTTCTACATATCAGTGTATCTGTGACTTCTACGTGCCAGTGTATCTGTGACTTCTACATATCAGTGTATCTGTGACTTCTACATGCCAGCGTATCTGTGACTTTGACATATAAGGTCATGAAGTGATAGTCATTTACATCAAATATTTTTCAAACTTGTGACCTCAACAAATCTTTTTTTAATCTAAAATATGTCTCATCCAACTCTGAGAGATATTTGGGGGCGGGGAGGGCTCAGCAGCGCCTGTGTTTTCTGTGATTTCATGGCCCTTTATCACAGTGTTCCCAGAGCAGAGGAATGGGATTGGAGAGAACCGCGCCAGGGCTCCAGCTGCTGCGGTGCACTAAACACAGTCCTGGAGCCAAGTCTGTTTTCACAGCGCTACAGAGGCCTTTCTAAAGCACCGCCTCATCTTTAATAGTTTAAGCTCAACACCTCAGGAGACGGGTGGGTTTCTCTGCTCCCTTGGATAGTTCCTGCTTTGATGGTGCTTTAGGTCTGGAGTCTTGGCTCATCCTCTGCTGGGTTCACAGGAACATCTCATACTTGCTGCTGGGATCTACGCACACTACTGTCATGCTCATGGATTTAGTTTTTTTTCTGTGTGCTTCTTTGTTTCATCTTGCGGTTTAAAATAATTTCCTTATAAGTCCTCAGACCATTTTTTATTATTGGAAGTGGACAAAAACAAGTAGAAATCTTATTATACTTTACTTTTGACCTAGGCACTACAATAGATCTTTTGAAAATTATAATCTTTATGAATGAAAAGTTCATAGTTTTTGATTTCTTACAAAGGAGAGTTGAGTTAAACAAATGCTATTACGGAGAACTTACAGCCTGAAATGAGGTTTTCCAAAATATCTACTATGTAAGTAGATATTTAGCAAATTCATGTTAATAAACTTTTTATGAGACCATAGGGAAGTTCTTCCTTCTCCTCACGGAAGCATCATTGGGTTAAGTCACCCTGGAAACCTGTGGATCTGGAGTAACCGGAAAATGATTTGTTTTAACTGATGACCACGTTTGCTACTGGAGGGGCTGTGGGGAGAAACAGGCTGTGACTATGAGTCTGGGCGCTGGAGACACTTAGACCACGTTGGAGCTCATTGCCCCTGGAAACCACAGTACTCGAATGTCTTCACCTATTAAACAGAAGACGCGAAACCCACCTTAGACAATGTGGATGAACTGTGACTATGCAACCAGAGACTGGCGTGTAACTATATCGTGAGGGCTACTGTGGTATTAAGGCATTACTGTTGAAAGTGAGAACTTGAAAGTGAGAACATAGGCTTTGCCATATTTGTGAAGATATGTCTGTTCGCTCATGTATACTAAAAGGGCTCTTCTATGTGATGTGAAAATGACAAAGATGTTATTCTCTTTTTCTGTTTCCATGAGTGTGTTAGTCATGTGTGTATAGTGTGTTTTGCATATGTGTAAGAGCATGAGTGTGCACACATGCACATGGGGTCCTGATGTTGAGAAATCATCCTCAAATCACTTTTCCACCTTATGCATTGAGCCAGGGTCTCTCAATCAACCCTGGAAAATGTGCATCTTCCCTTCAATACTGATAAATTCAGCTGAACAATTGAAACGACCCTTTCCCCATCTCTGGATCTCTCTCTCTCTCTCTCTCTCTCTCTCTCTCTCTCTCTCAACTCTTTGAAGTAAAGCTTCCCTTCTACACCCAGTTTCCCACTCAAGATTCTTCCAGATCCCGTTTAAACCTCTTTTCTCTCTGCTGGGATCCAGAAACTCCCATGGTACACACACCACCCAAGCCATGGGGTACCAAGAAAGATAGAGTTCGAGCATTTGAGGCACTCACAATGCAAGCAAACTAGAATATCAGATGGATGCTTTGCTATGCGGTGGTCTCATTAGCCCTCTCTGTAACTACCTGAGTAAACTGGTGGGGACAGAGAGATGTTTACATAGGCATAACAAGAATACATGTTTCACCAGGTGGTGGTGGTGCACACCTTTAATCCAAGCACTCAGGAGGCAGAGGCAGATGGATCTCTGCGAGTTTGAGGCCAGCCTACTCTACAGAGTGAGTTACAGGCCTGGACAGTTACACAGAGAAACCCTACTTTGAAAAAAATGAAATAAAAAAGAATATATGTTTCCCATGGGTGAGATTTAAGAATGCAGAAGGGCTAACGTGATACTGGGGGTATCCCTGCTAGGTGGGTATGACTGGATGCCAGCATTAAGAGGCAGTAGATTATAACTCCACAAATAAAGATTGTTGAAAGATAAGAGAAGCAGAGCAGCCTGCCACTAGAGATCTTACCTCTCCAACTCTCAGCCCTAAAGAAACTGAGCTCCTCTCTCCACCCTGCCTTAGTATCACATCCTCCCTCTTCCCAGCCATATCACTTCTGTCTGTCTGTCTGTAANCCATACCTTTATGGTAACTAGTGGCTGGCCCTCCCTATGATCTTCAGACAAGCTTTATTTGTAGAGTACAAACAAAACACCATTACATTTCCCCTTTTTGTCTAAAATAAAAAAGTTGTAACTAATAAGAAAAACTATATACAATAAGTACAATAACTATATATAATATAAATAGGCAATAAATACATCAACAATGTCTAGTCCATCAGCAATTGACAGTTCAGATAGAATATTCCATCGTGATCCTATCTTGATGAATCTAAAAGATTGTACCTAATTCATTTTTTATTCTAACTTGCATTACCAAAACAATATTTTAATGTCTTTCAACCTTATACACTTTACACCTCTTAAGTGAATTTATTTCTGAATCTGGTAACAAAGAAAACTATAACTATCTAGTCTTCAACTCCCTCAGGGACCCAAGAAGAAAATAATATTAACTGAGTAAGCAGGAAGTGCAAGCAAGTGAGTTCCAAAAAATGTGAGAAATGACAGAAATAGCCACCTGCCTGGACAGTCACCCTACGTTCCTCCGCAATGTTGGGGCATCCATCTTCAGCCTACAGGCCTAGCATAGTCAACAGACTTTTCTGTGAAGCAGGATATTCTGAAGGGCTATCCCTCCTCGTCTTGACAATGTTTGACAGTCACTTTCTTTTGTGTCCTGCTTGTCTGATTAGGACAGCATACTGTCAGCAGTGGAGGAAAGGTCATTTTCTTGCCCAGTGGCTTACTTTTGCCACAAAGAAAGTAAACTCAATGTGGAGTTTCTTCGATGCCCATTATCTTCTCTGAAGTAGATTGGTGCTGCCANTTTCTTGCCCAGTGGCTTACTTTTGCCACAAAGAAAGTAAACTCAATGTGGAGTTTCTTCGATGCCCATTATCTTCTCTGAAGTAGATTGGTGCTGCCAGGAGCAGACATGTCTCACTGTCATTTAAAAAAAAAAAAGAACCTAGGCTATTAAAACATCTTAAATGCCACATTCTTGTAGATCTCTGACGTGTCTGAAGGTGACCTGCCTATCTAAAATATATCTCTGTTTGACACTGAAAACATATCAAATATAACTGCAAGTTTGATTGTAATGACTAACTACTAGGGCTAGAAATTTGCATTATGTTGTTAAATGTATGCTAAATTTAAATTAATTTTAAATTAAAAGGTATAGGTATAATACCTTGAACAAGATTAGAATGTATGTACATTATGCTCTTAAAAAACCCTTAAATTTGTATCAATATACAAAAATCCATATCAATGTAAAATATTTGAAACTAGTAGTTGCTTTTTTAGTTTAAAAATAGAGTCAATAATATATCTTTTTATCCTATTTCTGTAACCCTCCTTTTTCTTTTCAGAGTAGATTAAATAATCTACCCTTTTATCCTATCATATCTATATTTTCCTTTTTTCTTTTCAAAACTAGAACCTTGAATCTAATCTCCTTCATTCAATTTTTTTCCTGACCATTCCCAATAACAATTTGTAACCAACCCCCCTAAACCATGACAAATAACCCAATGAAAGATCAAAAACCACACACCCCATCTCTTGGGAATGTGGGTGTCATATTCTTAAATTTACTTCCTGCTGTCTGGGGGCAGCAGTATCTTTAGGGGATTCTGAAAAGAAAAGTTGGGGTTAATTGTCAAGTCCTGGGAGAGGTATGGTTTGTTGCTCAGTCTCTGTGTGAAGGGAAAGTGCAGGGCTTGTGTCAAGTCCTGGCTAGAATAGTCTGTGAGGGTGGAGCATCTCAGCCAGCCACCTCGGAACTGTTCTGGGCGGTTTGTAGTCCGAAGCCAATCTCTAGGTGGTGCTTTCCAGCTTAGTGGTATTTACATACCTCCACCTACAAAGCGATTTCTCTGAGAACCACACTGTGCCCCACAGACACTGGTCATTAGACACCTACTGCAGAGAGGGCACAGATGCCCAGGAAACATTTCCAAGAGAAGCAGTCATGCACAGGATTTTCAACAAAGTGTTCAATCAAGCAAAAAGAATAAAGCCTTTCTGCTGTGTTTCTGCTCCTGCCCTCAAGCCAAGAGACCTGGGAGAGGATGAGGGAACAGACAACGGAGGTAATGAAGCTCTTGCTTCTCTGATCTTGTTCTTGAGTCCTGAGCAAGCCGAGTTTTTATAAGTGAAAGAGATTAGACTGGTGTTTAAGATGACTAGGCCAATATGCCTCTGTTGTAGATGCTGCTGAGAAAGTAAGTAAAACCACCGCATGTCTATCACCCAGTGAGTTAGACTCTTGCCTACGTGCTTATATTTCTGTCCCCAGCACAGAGTAACCAGTGTTTAACAGCTATTTTAATCAATTAATAAATCTTGGTTAGTTGGAATTATATCTTTCAGTTGATGTGTGTAATCCAAAAATTTAAATCTGTTACGCTAAAACTTAACCATTATCAAGCAACTTGCATGCTTTAACATTTACCTTGGCCAAAGAAACTCTAATGTAGTCTACTATACAAAGCTGCTGTGTGTGTGTGTGCATGCACACATGTGTACACGTGTGTTGCTGGAGATGTAACCCAGGGCCAAGCACTCACTGTTGAGCAATAGTCTGGACACTTACTTTTACTGCGTGCGTGACAGGGTCTTCCTGAGTCAGACTTAGGCTAGAGCAGAACTTACTCTCAGTCACTTTCTGTTATCTCTATCTTCAAACATATTTTTTACTTTTATACATGAATGAAATGTGAATCTGTGTCTTTGTGAGTGGGGTTGTGCATATGAGCAAAGATGTCTATGGAGGTCAGAAAAAGGCATTGGATCCCCTGCAGCTGATGTTAAAGGAGGCTGTGAGCCACCGGATTTGGAAGCTACAGGCTGCATTGGCTCCTCTGAAAGTGCAGTATGTGATCTTAACCACTGAGCTATCTCTCTAGACCCTAGACATTTTTATCTATATTCTAAACCTTAATTCCACACCTCCTTGTCCCAGCCCATGGATGGTATAGTAGTTTGAATGTACTGCCCTCCATAAACTCAGGGAGTGGCACTACCGGGAGGTGAGGCCTTATGGGAGGGCGTGTGCACTATGGGGGGCAGGTTATGAGGTCTCCTATGCTCAAGATACCACCTAGTATCTCAGACCACTTCCTGTTGCCTACAAGTCAAGGTGTAAGGTACTTGGCTCCTTCTCTAGCACCGTGTCTGCCAGCACAGCACCATGTTGTACCATGATGATAATGGACTAAACCTCTGAAAATGTTAGCCACTCAAATAAAATGTTTTTCCTTTATAAGAGTTGCTGTGGTCATGGTGTCTCTTCACAGCAACACAAGCCCTAACTTAGCCAGACAGTATCCCTGATTTTGCCTCTTTCCCTAGCACCCATCTTGACATCCTTCAAGACACAGTTCCTAAGACTGCAGCAAAAATAAGACATATCTAAACCATCTACTTTTCTCCCAAAGCTTCCCTGTTTCTTATCTACATAGGCAATACAGCCTCTAAATTAGCACTGCCGCTGTTTACGGGAAGATTTCAAACATATTAGATCTCTCAATCCAAATTTCAAATTTTCAGACATGTAACTGGCTCAGTGTAGATCAGAGATTTCTACCTGGTCCGGCTGACTATGCACAAGGCAGACTCAAGAGACAAACACAGTGACCTAGGAGATGTGGTCAGGGGCCCTGAATGATGCTTCCCACACATATGCTGTCATTCTACTTTCCTTTCCATGCTACCGCCGCGTGGCCTGCAGGCTAGGGGGACCCTTTCCATTTCCTTTGCCATCCATCTCAGACTTCTGTCATTCACTGCCACCTCCTGGAGGATACATTCTTGCTTCTATGTGTGCCCTGGCTGCTTCCCAATTTATCATTTTTGGCCACGTACCCCACACATTAAACTCAACTCTCCTGCATTGTTGTGCCTTCTTTTTTATCTCTAGGCCTTGCAAATTACTTTGACTGTCTCAGATTAAGGGTCCTCTCTCTTCTTTGGGCAGTTTAGCAGTGTGGTCCCACTAACAGGGAGGCTGGCACTAGCGTGCATGCTGCTTCTGCATGGCACAGCAAACACTTCTTTGATCGTATCATCCCTTTTCTCAAAATTCAGTTCTTTGGCTAACAGTCACAGCCTCTCTGAGTCAGAATCCAGAGCACTCCAAACCTCCCCTTGCTGATCCACAGTCCCCAGTGTTCTGCACAGAACTGCATTGTGGGCCCACCTACCCCATCCACAATGCCCAATGCTCTGCACAGAATTGCATTGTGGGCTCACCTACCCCATCCACAGTCCCCAGGGTTATGCACAGAACTGCATTGTGGGCCCACCTACCCCATATAGAATCCCCAGGTTATGCACAGAATTGCATTGTGGGCTCACCTACCCCATCCGCAGTACCCAGGGTTCTGCACAGACCTGCATTGTGGGCCCACCTGCCCCATCCACAGTCGCCAGGATTCTGCACAGAACTGCACTGTGAGCCTATAACAATGGCTCAACATGCACACATTGTTGGTAGTACTAAATGCATGATGAAGCTTAGTTTGGTTAACTTGATTTATGTAGCCCCGAACAGTTTCCACTGCGTGTTATATGGAATACGTGAGAAATCACACCAAACTTGTTCTGACCCCATTCGTGCCCTGGTTTTAATTTTAAAGCCAAATACCAGCAGTGAATGTTTTATTTGTTTCCTTTCCTAATAGTAGAGACCAGACTAGGAAGGAAAACATCCTTTTATTTTGTATGAGCTGACTGTTTGAATTCCAATAAAAACAAAATTTACTGTATCCCCAAATCCAGCCTTTCATAGGTGCCAGTAACTTGGGCTTAACTGTGAAGCCAACTGTAATGTTTTGACTCTAGGATCTTTTGTCCTCTGGACAGAGCTGTTGCTAAGATAGAACATGTTTTATATGCCATAGGCACTCATATTATTTTCTGTCAGAGATACAAGGTATTTGGACCTTTATTCTTCAATATCTGCCTTTTGGAAGTCATAATGAATTATAAACATTAAAAAAACCTAAGCATAAAGATTTTGTCAGTGTGTGAAGTACATTATTGTCAAAGAAATATGATTTTTGTGTTTATATGTACACATTTGTATGTGTATGTCTTCTTCAGTTGCTCTCACCTGCTTTTTGAGGGTCTCTCACTGAACTGGAGCTCCTTGTTCTGTTGGACGGGCTGGCCAGGGAGCCTTTAGGATCCTCCCATTGGTACTTCCCTAGGGCTGGGTCACAGCCTCATGTGGAAATCAGAACTTGGGTTCTCATGCTGTGCGACATGCAAGTAACTGAATGGGCCACCTTCCTGCCCCAAGAAATGCTACTACTTTTTAAAGACTTATTTTTATCTGTAATGTGTGTGTGTGTGTGTGTGTGTGTGTGTGTGTGTGCATGTGTGCACCTGAGTGCCAGGGCTCACAAAAGCCAGACGAGAGCATTAGGTCCCCAGGAGCTAGAGTTATAGGTGGCTATGAACCCCAACATGGGTCATCTTGAAGACCAACAAACGTTTTTAACCACTGAGTCGTCTCTCTACCCAGAATAAATGTTAATCAAACTTTAGTGTTATTAATAAATATTCATTAAATGAGTAAATTATAAAGTAGAAGGTAAGAAGATTACATATTTCTGGTCAGTGTTACCTATTTTAGTGCATTTAGAGTCTGATGAATTAATTTTTAAGTAATTAATAAAAATAAAATATTTGATAGAGTTAATTAAATTTATTCTGTTATTCATTCTATTACTGTTTTTCTCTTCATTGAAGATCAAAATTACATTCCAAAAATTTTGATTTTAATAATTTTCACTATATTATCATATAATTTTTAAAGCTTATTCTAGATTCTAAAATCTCTGATCATATAATATTGATCACTATTATATTCAGCTCTATAATCATCATGCTCACAAAGTAGGGCTGAGTAGCATGCAAATTTTTCAAAACTGATATTGCATCAGTTGTCGGGTAACGCTCACTCAGGTCTTGCAGTGGTGGAAGCTGTCTTCTCTACCTTCTAAACCTCAATTCTTACCGTCTCAGACACCAGGACCAAACTCTATAAAGATCCTTCAGATTTTATAGTTGAGGTTCATCGATGCTGTCTATGATCCCACTAAAACAACCACAAATGAAACAAAGCAAAAGGAAAGTGTATTAGACTGGGCACATTCACGGTGGTGTGGCCACAGGCCAAGGCAGTGCATCACAAACAGCTGTGACAGACAGGCTGGTGAGCTGGTGTACCAGGTGGGTGTGGGAGCTTGCCCACCAGCCCGATAACTCGATTTCTTTTTTTAATCTATTTTATTTTATTTATGTATGTGCATATGTCCAAGGGTGCACATACCACGTGTGTGTGGGAGGGTGCCTTCAGTGGGTACAGAGGGCACTGGATTCTCTGGAGCTGTAGTTACAGGCAGTTGTGAGATGCTTGGCGATGGGTGCTGAGACCTGAGCTCAGGTCCTCTGGAAGAGCAGCAGGTGTTTAGCTGAGGAGTTATCTCTCCAGCCCCATGATGACTTGATTTCTACCCTCAGACCCACACAGTGGAAGAACACCAGCTCCCACAGCTTGTCCTCTGACATGTAAAGCCAGCAGCAAGGAGGCAAAGACAGGAAGGGTTGTTAGTTCTGGGGCAGCCTGATCTACATAGCGAGCTCTGGGCTACCCTAGACTACATGCCGAGACCCTCCCATGCTAATTTCCACCTCTCAGAAAGGTATTTTGTAGTACTCTTAGCTCCCCACGACATTCTTTAGTAACATATATTTGGCGCGCTGTCTCTCTGACACGCGCACACACACACCCACTTCTTTGCTCCACACAAGTGGGCTTCTCAGCCTACCCATCTTTCACCCTCATCCATCCATCACTGCTGCTGATACTACTTGCCGGTCCCCAGCAGCAGGCTTCTCTTCCTGTTGTTGCTCTTCTGTTGCTAATCCTGCTAAGCTCCTCATCTGTATGTAGAGGGTAGATGCACTGTGGTGCAGAGCACTTTCCCAAGTCTCCTAGAAGTCCTTAAGAGAAGGCTTGTGAGTCCAGGGGCAGCACTGTCTGGTCTGTAGCAGTGTCCAGTGTCAAAGTCTCCTAGAAGTCCTTAAGAGCAGGCTTGTGAGTCCAGGGGCAGCAGCGTCTGGTCTGTAGCAGTGTCCGGTGTGCTAAATCCAGTAAACACAGGCAGTACTGGGTGTTGCTTTGTACTCAGAACGTACGTCCACTCAGAACGTCCACACGCTTTGTGTAAATAGTCTCAGACCTTGGTTTCCATGAAAGCAGATTTGTTGGCTACTCTTCCTAGTCTTTTCTGTCTGCTTCTCATTTTCCTCCCAACAGTTAAGCTTTGCTGAGCTAGAATCCTGCCCTGGGCCTTCTATTCCTTGTTCTCTGTGCAGTCCCCTGAGGAAAACATCAGGGGCTCCTATGTCAACTCCTAAGACTTCAGTCGTATATCTGCTGACAAACCCCAAATCTTTGTCTCTGGCATAGGTCCCCTGAGTAACAGGTCTGCACAGAGAACGGCCCCCACCACAGTTCAATCCGGAAATATCAAAGGCATCCCTGTATCACTCTGCGTCCAAACCTGAATGCACCATCTTCTCTACATAAATAAAACGGCTCTATTGTGCATTCAAGTATTTGAGTCATCAAGCAACTGGGAGCGGGCGTCTCTAATTCCTAATTCTACCTCAATCCCCAGACCCAATCATTGAGCCAACTTCTTAGCTATGACTTATTACTGTCATCGTTCAAGAGAGAGAGTACCCTTGGACACAGATGCAAGAGCCTTGTCTCTGGAATGGATAAATCTCCATTATAGACGATCCATTGCCAAATACTGAACTCAAGCAAGACCATCACTTCTTCAAGGAACCTACCAGAGAGGGCAGTTTGCTGCCAGCTTCCCTGGAAGTGCTATCAGCTGAAGGCTAGGTGCAGTTCCTCCCTCCATGGATGTCATAACACACAGACCCTCCTTACTCCAATCTTGGCTGAATGTGATGTTCCGTCAAGCATTCCAGTCTTTGAGACAGTTACTAATATATAGATATACTGGCTTTTTCTATCTGTCTTTGTGAGCTGATTAATGCATACCAGTGATGACAAATAGATCTGTTATGTTGATAAAATCCAGTTTCTAAAATCTAAATCTATAGACTGAGAACCAGGACACGGGCTGCGATAAATCCACCAAGATAATTCATCTTGTGGAGTCTCTTGGAAGGCAGTCAACCAGTCTCGCATGTAGTCATTCATGTGCTTTCCATTTGAAATATTTCTAGGGGATAAAAAAAAATTCTTGACTTAAATAAAAACCATGCACAGGCCTATTGCAGTTGATAGAGATTATTAACAAAGATATGTGGAACTCTGGAGTAGCAGAGGGAACCTGGCTTTGGTGCCCCTCCGGTGCTGGTAGATATAGAGGCTGCAAGAGGAATCAACGGTGTTGTATTTGCCATGACAGCCAAAGGCAAATGAGCCATTCTCCTAATGCGTCATCCTTTCCTAAAAGAAGCCTGGCCACAATGAAGTCAGGTGCATGACAAGCATCTCTGAGGTGGCTTAACCAATGGCATCTGGTCCAGCCAACTGTGACTGTGACACTGAGCTGCGCTCACGGAATTCCTCCTGTGATGACCGTAGGGTGCACAGGAAGAAAAAGAAGTTGGAAAGCATTTTAATACTTCAGAGGCTCCTCTTGCAACTTGCTCCGCAGAGGCCACAAATCGCCTTAGGGAGCAACAGGAGCAATAAGAAAACAAGAAGAGAAGGGAGAAGGGACAAACTTCGACTAGAAGTATAACCAGCTCCCATGCAGAATGGACACTATGCCCAGCAAAGTTCCGCTGTTGGGCTCATAAAGCACTCAAAAATGCTCTTGTTGAGTGTTTCACCACACAAACCCTGACTCAACTTTCTGGACTACTTTGCTATTTCCTATCTCAGCTGCAGAATTCCTCTTCTAAAAGAACTGTCCGTGGCTTCTATAAGCTATTTGTGTGCACGGAACAAAGGATTTATTCTGGTTGTCCCTCCCTCTTTATCTTTTCTACCTAATCGGCCACCACGCACAGCAGATCCCACTGACCTGCATCTCCTTCTCCGCCCACCACGGCCCCTCCTCTTACTGCTGTATCTGGGTTCTTACCACAAGCTTATAGCAAGGAACGGGTTTCTAATCTCTCTCCCACCTATCCTGTACAAGCAAGCCGTCATCTCTGCAAAACATAAGTCTGAGATGTCAATCCCCACATTCAAATGTCCAGTGACTCCCGCTGGTGTGTTTAGGAGGTATGGTGTCTCTATCTCCACACACAAATCGTTATTTGACTCGGATGTTGCAAGCAGATGTATTCTATCCGGTTCCAAGATTCTTTGATAATTGGGGAAATTTTCACGCAAAAATCTGCGGGTTTAGCCTTGCCTTGGAAAACAACAAAAAGAGTCTAGCAGTATTGGAGCCGGCGGCAGCACCCGGCTGGAATGAGAAGCAGCTGCCCATTTGGATGGCAGATGTGTTCTGGTTTGTCACAGTCTGCGCTGTGTTGTACCTAATTCAGACTACTTCGGATGCTGGCCTTAGCTGGATGGC
Source organism: Bramus lutescens (assembly GCA_001685075.1). Classification (NCBI taxonomy): domain Eukaryota; kingdom Metazoa; phylum Chordata; class Mammalia; order Rodentia; family Cricetidae; genus Bramus; species Bramus lutescens. Next base: position 934,286 of record LOEQ01000012.1, read on the forward strand.
CTCTATAAACACCCTTACTGTGGCCTGTGAACCCTTGTATAAGCTCCCGGTATGTCTTCCAGCACAGCCCAAACCCACCAACCTGTGAATAGTTCAGCAGACGGTAGCAGAGCCTCAGTGAGTGCTGCTCGGTCGTCACTCCAGCCCTTCCGTGCTTCAGCTCATCCCAGCCCTCTTGGAAGAATTCAGTTCAAGGGCTCCTTCTCTAGGTTCTCTTGGTTCCACGCTGATTTTTTTGAACACACACACACACACACATGCACACCTTTTCATATTCTGACCTATTTTGGCCCAGCCCACTCTGAGCCTGCTCTTTCACATGTCCTAGCAACTATGCTATAAGTAATGACTGATATATTTTCCATACTAGATTGTATTTTTTGATAGATTTGTTTTTCTATTACTTAACATAGTATCTAGCATAAAATTAAAGCAGAATAAACATTTGTTAGGAGAACACTGGAGAAGTTAATTTAGAAATAGGAATGAGCAGTGTAAAGAAAGATGGACAGAGGATGAGAACGTGAAACTAGGTTAATGGATGGAAAGAGGAGCTGGGGAAAGAAAAAATATGATCACAGTTAGCCATGGTGATACATACTGCAATCCCAGCACATGGGAGATGGAGGCAAGATCAGGAGCCTCAGATACATAGGGAGTTCAAGGACGTTTGGGGCTGCATGAAACCATACTAAATAAACAAATAAACATGAAAACCAGAAGATCACCCTGGTTGATGAGAATTGGAATCTACGTGGTCTGAGGAGTGTAGCCAGGTGAGTCTCAAGGTCCAGAGCTGGAGACGCAGCTACTCCACGCCCGCAGAACCAGACGCACTTCTGGGCGCTTTCACAAGCAGGAAGCCTTTCTTGCCCTACCTTCGCCTTCAAGGAATGTTTCTCTTAAAATCTAAAACAAAAGACCAGCTTCTCCCATCTGATGGACTGTCATGACTACAGTCTGGGCCCCTCAGATCCGCTGCAGTTGAAGACTTGGTTCTCGGGGTGGTACTACTGAAAAGTGGTAGCACCTTTAAGAGGTCAGACCATGGACTGGGGGGAGTCAGGTCGTCTAATGTGGCTCCTTTGTTACCTCTTGGAAAGGCTTGTGATAAAAGAGGAGCAAGCCTGGCCTCGTCTACTCTCTAGCCTTATTGTTGTTCAGAGTATAATGACTCAGTCCTATAAAAGAACATTTGAAAGAGAAAAGGAATCCTATTTCCCAACAATACAGCAGAAAATAGCATTCTCTATACCAAACTAAGATTTTTAACAAGGACAGTGGTGTCTTCCAAAATTCATGCTGAAACTTAATCTCAAATGTAACAACACTGAGAGCTGGCTTCTTGAGACAATTAAAACATGAGGGATCCTTCCTCAGGGATGAGACTAAGATCCTCATCATGTCTTGTCTTCCCATTCCTTCACCACGTGAGAGTACAGCGTTCATCTTCCACAAAAATACAGCAGTGAGGTGCACTTCAGAGTCAGGGAGCTGGACCGTCAAATCCTGCAGCGTACATGCGTGCACATGAACAAACCGAAGACTGTAGACATCAATTTGATCACTTCGCTAGTTCAAGATCACATCGATGGTGAAGTTTTTATCAAGGAAGTGTGTGTTTCACAGACAGTAAGAGTCCAAAGTGAAACAGGAAACACAGCAGGAGGTGTCTGAGAGTCTCCCTCACTACAAGTTAAAGGAGTGATGAAGACTTTCTAACCACGGAGAAAAAAAAAGTGAATAATGACTTAGGGGTGGCAACACACACCCTTAAAACCACACTCAGGATGAAGAGGGCAGAGGGAGGCAGATCTTTGGGAGTTTGAGACCAGTTTCCTCTACATAGCAAGTTCTAGGTCAGTCAGGGCTACATCGCGAGACCCTGTCTCAAAAAAAGAAAAAAAAGATAATGATGTAAAAGAGAAAAGGCTAACTGGCATACTTCCATTTATATTGAACATCTTAGTTTATCGATGATTTATACAAATGTCTTCCTTAATCTCAGATTTCTGTGGGAAAAATTATTGGTAATCGACTCCAACAACGGTGCTCTCCTCATTTGCTCTCCACCCTATTTCCTGAGATTCCACCCCACTCTGAATCTGGCGCTGGCTGGGCTGG
>LOEQ01000012.1:956684-968227 GCA_001685075.1 Bramus lutescens
AAGGACCTTAGAAGGCCGGCTGTCTAAAGATGGACTGACCAATCGCATGACACTTTGGCAGCCTGGGAGATTTTGGGTCTTGGTGAAGGAAATTGTTTTCAAGACTATTGCATTGTGCCCTTAGTGTGCCACCTAGTGATCACAGCATGCATTGCATGTCTGTTTGTATTTTCATATATTTTGGGTGTTTGAGACAGTCTGGCCTCAAATTCACTATGTGTTTGAGGCAGGCCTTGAATTCCTAACCCTCTCATTTCCACGTCCCAGGCTCTGTAAGTACCAGCACGTATTATCACACCCATTTCCTGGGGCTCCAGTGCTCTTCCTGCCTTAGGGTCCTGAGTAGCTGGGACTACTGCGTGGGCCACCTTGCCCAGCTTTAGGTCTCTTTGCTTTAAACTTGGCGTTTCATCTTAAAGGCCAGCTATGTACTGGTCGTGTGTCTCTTAGTCTGTACAAGTTCGCGTGTTTGATTTTGAGGCTGTCTTTTTTATTTTCCTGCTGGTAACTTTTGTAGCTTGTAACTTTTTAGCAACTCTGTGGGGTTTTAATGTTTATCATTTTGTGGTTAATTACTTGCTTTAAAATGTATTTCACTGATTTATCTTTCGGTTTTTAGAGACAGGGTTTCTCTGGGTAACTGTCTTGAAACTTACTCTGTTGACCAGGCTGGCCTTGAACTCACAGAGATCTGCCTGCCTCTGCTGCCCAAGTGCTGGGATTAAAGGCGTGCACTTCCACACCCAACTTGATTTATCTTTTAACCTAAGAAGCTGAGCAGTGCTAGCAAATTCCTGTGCTAATACTTGAGAGTCAGAGGTGGAGAATCACAGACCCTGTCCAAGCCTGGTGGCAGTGGTGGTGTACACCTTTTATCCCGTGCTCTTTGTGAGTTCAGGGCTAGCCTGTTCTACTGAGTGAGTTCCAGGACATCCGGGGGTAGGGGTGTGCATGACCCTGTCTCAAACCAAAATGAGCAACAACAAAACCTTTAAAAACCTCATTGATTCTAACAATAAATTCTTACTTCCCTCGTAGGCATTAAAAAAGATATTGAGAAGCTTTGTGAAGCTGTTCCACAGCTTGTCAGTCTGTTCAAAATCAAGGACAAAATCGGAGAAGGTAATTTAAGAGTATATCTTATATTGTTAGACTGTTGAAATCATGATAATGTTAGTAGCTATGGCGACAGATTTTCTCCCCCTTGGAAAGAATGAAAGTGATAAATATTTAGGGTAAAACAGTCATAACTTGGTATTTTATCCCACTGAGACATTTATTAGTCTTATAGCATTGTTTACCTTACATTTTTAAAGCCTAATACTGAAAAATCCGCTGAATTGCTTCTAGGCACCTTCAGCTCTGTTTATTTGGCCACGGCACAGTTGCAAGTAGGACACGAAGAGAAAATTGCGCTGAAACACTTAATCCCAACAAGCCATCCTGTAAGAATTGCCGCAGAGCTTCAGTGTCTGACCGTTGCAGGGTAGGCGACTCACGGGCGTTTCAGCGGAACTGCCTGTCTGCGGTTTACAGGAATGATGAGATTATGCCTGAAGTTCCCGGCACCTATTTGCTCTTGGCTAGCGCTTTGCCCCATACCTGGCAATGGTTAAATTTCCGTTAATCCTTTTAGAGGGGATTTCTCCTGAGCTCCAACATGGCTTCCTGTTTTTATCCCATATCTCTTTGTAACCTTCCTTCCTGGCAAATACCGGCTTTGGCTTATGGTCCGGGCTTGTTCTTAGTGGGGAGAACTGTCTCCCTCTCCAGGAGTGATAGCCGTTCCTCCTCCTGTTCCTGTCTTTCCCCTCGGCGTCCGGACTCCGCTCGGTTAGTCCTGTCGTCACACGGACATGATGACCACCTGCTCTGAGTTGTCCTTCGTCATCTGCTTGCACGGCTGCTCCATAGCTCTCCTTAACAGCCAGGTTTTGCAGAAGTTATTTACATGCGCCATTTCTGCCTACACACTTCTGCCTACACACTTGTGACTACACACTTGTGACTACACACTTCTGCCTACACACTTCTGCCTACACACGTCTTCTGCCTACACACTTGTTGCTCTCTTTGTTGAACATAATTGACTTTAACAGACACGAAATAATTGCACATTTATAGAGTATGATATAATAATTTTATACAAGCAAAATCAGCTGCAATAATAATTCTATCTCCTCAAAGATTTATCTTGTTTTGTATTTCAGACCTCAGATGAAATAAATTGCTCTGAACTGTAGTCACCCTACTGTGCAGCAGAACACCAGGCTTTATTGCTGGCAGCCAGAAGTGTTTTCATAACCATTTTCACTAACATTGACTTCTAGTGATCCTGTTTTGCTTCCTACTCTGTGAGATCCACTTTATTGGCTTCCACTGTATGAACAAGATGCCTACTCTTGTTAATTTGTCTGTGTATTGGGTGTGTGCATACACCCCTAAATTTTAATCTGTCTTGCCTAGCCAGAAAATAAACAGTCCGGCAATTGTTCTCTTCTGCCTGTGTGTGAAAGACACTACATCTGCCTGCTCACTTGTTCAAGCCAGACATGTAGATACCATCCTCAGCTTCTTCATTGTACTCCTGAACTGGAGTAATCTCAGCAATGCTAAGGCAGAAGGCTCTCTGTGAGGTTTTAGACCAGACCAAACTATAGCATGAGAACCTGAGCTTAAAAAGGTGTCTTTTCTGCCAGTGCGTTCTCAGTCCCTTGCTTGGCTTCCCACTGGGAAGGTGTGGTTTTAATGTCTTGTTGACTGGGTTTTAGTTGCTTCCATCTCTGGTGTTCCTAATTTAGTGCTAACTACTGATAACTTCCCTCTAAAGTCCTCTTCTAGCTCAGTGAGTAGGAGTATCTACTCCAAGGAAACTCCTGAGTTCAGTCAGACCTTCATGACTTAACTCCTTTCGTGACTTTGGGGACGTTCTCCTTTGCCTTGTTCCCCATTTGTGAGAAGGGGTGGAGGATAACCTTTTTCATGAGGTGTTGGCAGACTGAAGTTTGGGATTTTGTTTTGTTTAACTGAAAAACTTTTCATACAATATATTCTCATCATGGTTTCCTTTTCCCCCAGTTGCTTTTAGGGCCTTCCCATCCACCCAGTTCCACACCCTTTCTCTGTATAGAAAGTGAACAAACAGGCAAACCAACGAACAGACTGAGGTCAGGTGTGGTGGCACACAACTTCTATCTTAGGAGTTGGGAGGCAGGAGGATCTCTGAATGAATGAAATGAAAGAGAAAAGAGAAATCATGAGAAACACACACATACCCAAATAAAACCCATAAAAACACAAGGTCAGAAACCACAATATATAGACAAAATACTACTAAGATAGAAAAAATAAAATAAAAGCCCCAACAAAACAATATGAGATAAAATGTCCACAAAAATGAATTGAGTTTCTTCATGTTGGCAGTCTGCTACTGGGCACACCCACCTTCAAGTGGGGTTCATATATCTGGTGAGATTTGGTTGGAGAAAACTAAATAGCTTCCTTTACAGGGGGATATCAATTGCAGATAGTTTCTTGGTTACAGGTGGGAGCCCTTTTTTACCCCCGCTTCTCCCACAGTTCTGGGACTCGAACCTGTGCAGGCCTTGTGTGTGCTACCAGTTTTTGTGAGTTTGTCCGTGCTTCAGTCTACGATGTCTGGAAGACACCGTTTCCTTGGAGCCCTCCGTCCCCTCGGCTCTTACAGTCGCTCTGACCCCTCTTATCTGCTAATAAGCCTTGTTGTCTGTCCATGTCCTCACTTAAAACTCAGGATTTCTCATCTTTGGATTGTCATAGTAACCTGATAACTGGTGCTATTTTTGTTTAAAAATTTACCTTTTATATGTCAGCTAAATGATTGTATTCCCTAATGTGATTTTGTTGCATATTCTAGTAGTAAGTACATGTGTGTTGCTGAACTGATTCAGTTTTTAAGGGATAAAGCTGCAGCGCCTCTGACCTTCCCTCTAAAGTGCATTGTGCGTTCGTTCCCACCAGGGGGCAGGACAACGTCATGGGAGTTAAGTATTGCTTCAGGAAGGATGACCATGTGGTTATTGCCATGCCGTATCTGGAACATGAGTCGTTTCTGGTAGGTCTCAGTAGTTTTATAGCTTTGATTAGCTAAATGTTTAGCTGAAGTAGTTTTGTGACTTCATCACTCTATTTTAGGACATTTTGAATTCTCTTTCCTTTGAAGAAGTGCGGGAATATATGTTTAATCTCTTCATTGCTTTGAAACGAATTCATCAGTTTGGTATTGTTCACCGTGATGTGAAGCCCAGCAACTTTTTATATAATAGACGCCTGAAAAAGTAAGTAGGAAGGATCCCAGAAAACATGAGAGTTGAATTTGCACTGTGGAGTTCATCTCTTAGACATACAATATAAACAACCACAGTGCTCACGTTGTGACCGGGGAGAGGAGATGCAACGAGGAAAATAAAATTATATTCATAACACATGTACATCATGAAATACGCACTTCGATGAGACAAACTTAGAATCTAGCCCCTTTTGACCTTAGAGCCCTTTTAACCCCAAAGTTGTTATGTGCATTTTGATTAAATATGGAAGAGATGTTACAAGCTGATAATAGTATTTATACTGTATATCATACTTAGTATGATCAGAAACTAAGACCAATTCTATAGCCTGTGTTTTTCTGTAACTTCTTTATACTTGTTTCAGTAGAAGCTGCCCACTGTAAGCCCCTCCCGTTCCTGAGTGGCCATGGGTGTCACCTTCTGTTTCTGTCACTCCCCCTCCTCTGCCTTGTCTCCGCACAGGCCGCAGCAGAAAGAGGGTGCTTAACTGACTGGTCGCTGAAAGGATTCATCCTTTCTGATATTCAGATCCCCTGGAACTGCAATGACAGACAGTTTTAGCTGTCATGTGGGTGCTGGGAATTGAATCTGGGTCCTCTGGAAGAGCAGCCAGTGTTCCTAACTGCTGAGCCATCTCTTAAGCCACCCCCATCATAAATTCTTAATCGTTCTGGAATGAATTACAGTTTCTGATATGGTTTGAATGGATGTTATTAAGGTTATTAAGTTGCTCTAGGAAGGTGATAATACTGAACTTTGCTTCTTAGGTATGCCTTGGTGGACTTTGGTTTGGCCCAAGGAACCCATGACACAAAAATTGAGCTTCTCAAGTTTGTCCAGTCTGAGGCTCAGCAGGAAGGTTGTTCACGAAACAAGTACCATGGAGTCACTGGACACAAGGGCTCACTGAGTCACCCAGCACCTAAAAATGTGGATCAGCAGTGTGCCGCAAAAATGTCCGTCAAAAGATCCTATGCAAACACACAAATTCACGTTAAGCCAGCAAAAGACGGAAAGGTTCTGCCTTTTACATTTTCAAATACGAACATTTAGGACTGTTCTCCATCAGCCGTCAGAGGGGGATAGAATGCTAGGCCTTTAAATGTCACACGTTTCAGTTGGTGAGCCTCGTCGCTAGGATTGTTACTCCAGTTCAGGCTAAAGCTTCCTGCTCTAGCAACCTGCATTCTTTGCAGTTATAGAGTGCATTATATAATAAAATGGAGGGGATTTCCTGTATGTTACAAAATGTAGATGTCCCCTCTCCTTTTAAAAAAGCATTATGGGGGAAAATGTCAAGTGTCTGTCTCCATTTTAGCTGCTCAGGAACGTGAAACATCTGTGCAAGTGGCTTTAGAGACTTCGGTGGTGGTGGGGTACTGTGTGTGTGTGTGTGTGTGTGTGTGGACTGTGGTGACGTGGTGTGGGTGACTATTTCTCCTTTCATGTCTTGGGTGCAGCTGTCTTGTTCTGAAAACTAGAGCAGAGCACTGCTGGCAGAAAGTGTTACAGATGTAATCCTTGTTTTCCCTGTTTCCCTTGGTATTGTAGGAGGGATCTGTAGGCCTTTCTGTCCAGCGCTCTGTTTTTGGAGAAAGAAATTTCAATATACACAGCTCCATTTCACATGAGAGCCCTGCAGAGAAAGTAAGTAATGTAGCTTCGTAGCTCAACTGTCAGTCAGCCTCACGCCGACGAGCTCAGGGAATCCACTAGAGTCAGCGCTAGAGCATGCAGTAGTTTGGCTTTGGCAGAAGGTAGTTTTACTCAAAAGTCGATCTTTAATTCTTTTCTGAAGTTTTTTGACAGAGTTTTTAATTCTGATTAGCTGTTGCTGTTCTTTCTCTAGAGGAACATTCAGAACAGGGCTAGACTCCACCTGAGCTCCCAGCGCCTCAGTCCCCACACAGGTTAAATAGATTTGTAAAGTGACTTCAGGATAGGTGATGTTAAATTGACTAGGGACTCTGCCGGCAAGCGCTCCAACAACAGATGGACGCAGTGTAACTGTTACAGCTGTGAAGTGGAGTCAGACCTTGGTAATTAGCAACTGTACGTGCTGTTAGGTGCTTCTCTAGTGTGTCAGGACATGTTCTAATACAGCGTCATATGTGCCACTCTAACTCACGAGTCTTAATGTTAGTAGACAGAAAGCCAAACTTCTTTTTTTGAGGTAGGATTTTACTACTCAGCCTAGGCTGCCATCGAACTTGGAATCCTGCCTCAGTCTCCCTAGTTCAGCAGTTACTAACATATAAGACCCTGCCCAGTGGCCTTAAAGCATTTTAGTAGACAGCTGCTGAATGCAGTCTGTAGCTCCTTCAGCAGTTTTGAATGAAGTTCATGCTTCTGATAATGTTTTTTACCGTACCAGCTTTAAAAGTGTCATGTTAAATACCACAAAAATAGAAAATACAACTTTTTTTGTAGCTCATAAAGCAAACAAAGACTGTGGACGTGATCTCAAGAAAGCTAGCAACAAAAAAGGCAGCCATTTCTACCAAAGCTGTGACTAGTGTGGTGAGGAAAACTGCCAGTTCCTGCCCAGCCGTGCTGACCTGCGACTGTTATGGAACAGACAGAGTCTGCAGCATTTGCCTGGAGAGGTGAGGTTTCTGCTGTGCTGTAGATCACAGCGTGCTGCCAGACACGCTTAGACTGGGAAGAACTGGTGGGATCTCGGTTTAGTGGGTGCAGGGAGTAAACATGGGCCCTGTACACAGCCGTACGCTGGTAAATTACAGTTGTCACATATTCGTGTGATGAAAACACTTTCTCTGGAAAACACATTTGCTCTCACATGCAGCTAAGGGTGGGTGGAGGAGGCGCTTGGAGACATTTCTTGCAGAAGTCATTGTTTCTGTTGACTTTACTACTCCTGCCTGTGTTGAGTAACCAGAACCAAATAAGGCTTCTCACTCTTCTCTGCTTGGAAAGTTTTTCCTTTAGCTTTGGTTTTTATAGGTTCTTCCCAATGAACTCAAATCTACACGTGAATGAGTTATCAGTAACTCAAAGTCCCCCAACCAAAGGGTTTTTATATGAATTCCTGTTGTATTCTGTTTTTCTATCACAGTTTTTATTACCTACCGTCTGTTTTTATACTTGAAAACTGTTGAAATCCATCTGGGATAGCGCCAGTGTGTGGGGGTTGGCAGAGGAGAATGAAAGTCAGTTGAGAATGTTTATCACAGGGAGTGTTCAGTGCTTATGAGAATTTTATTTCTGCTGACACCAGGACAGAATTCATGTGAACTAATTTGGTAGCTTATATAGTGGTATGTTGTCTGTGTTTTAATAAATAAAGCTTGCCTGAAGATCAGAGCAAAGCAGCCATGCCAGCCAGCCATACAGGCCAGGCATTGGTAGTGTTCACCTTTAATCCCTGCCCTGCAGAGGAAGATAAGACGGGAGGAGACAGCTCTCAGACACAGTCTCATTCTGAGATTCCTGGAGGCAGGATCGCCATTTCAGGCTGAGGTAGAGGTGAGAGCCAGTGGCTGGCTGCTTTACTTTGCTGATCTTCAGCTTGAACCCTGATACCTGTCTCTGGGTTTTTATTATTCAGGCTACAGACTTATTTTTTGGAGTTCACATAGTTAACGTTTTTTGGGTTTTTGTTTGTTATTTGAGACAGGGTTTCTATGTAGCCCTGGCTGTCCTGGAGCTCTGTCTGTGTAGACCAGGCTGTCCTGGAACTGTTATCTGTAGACCAGGCTAGCTTCTGTCTCTCAAGCTAGGATGGATTAAGGCATGTATCCCCCATGCCCCACTAATAGCTCAATTTTAACGTAACTAGTTGTCTTTTTTTCCCTTATAAGACGGCAGCAGGTTGCCCCTCGGGCAGGCACACCAGGATTCAGAGCACCGGAGGTCCTGACGAAGTGTCCTAATCAAACTACAGGTACGTAACACGAGGTGCAGAGTCATCCAGAGTGCTTATCCCCATGTGGTTTATTTTGTCATCGTAGCTGATGCCTGAGGCTGAGGTCCTGGCAGCTGAGCAGCTCCTCTTTCTGATTGTGTTATTGTTCTTTTCTAAGGACACCTGTATCGGGGAGGGCGTCTAGTAGTCATGTTAGCGCTAGGACGGCAGCACTTACCCTGTATAGGGGGGCGTCCAGTAGTCCTGTTAGCGCTAGGACGGCAGCACTTACCCTGTATGGGGGCCGCAGGTCATCAGGACAATCGCGATCCTGCCGTCGTGAATGGGACATTGGGGGGGCGTCCAGTAGTCCTGTTAGCGCTAGGACGGCAGCACTTACCCTGTATGGGAGGGCGTCCAGTAGTCCTGTTAGCTCTAGGACGGCAGCACTTACCCTGTATGGGGGGCGTCCAGTAGTCGTGTTAGCTCTAGGACGGCAGCACTTACCCTGTATGGGGGGGCGTCCAGTAGTCATGTTAGCGCTAGGACGGCAGCACTTACCTGTTCTCTTCCACTCAGAAATGTCTACACAGTGCTTTCTGTGGCACAGTCACATTTTTTTAGTTATTTTGTTACCATGAAAATAATGCAATAACAGTTAACAGATTTTGAAAAAGAGAAAAGGTTTCTAGAATCCAGGAAGTTGTAGAGCCTCCTGTTGTGGAGGTGGGGCCTGGAGACGCCATGTTAGATGGACGAGATGACGCCCATTGCTCATTTGGATCATGGGCCTCGAAGAAATCGTTCATTATGAACCTGTCCTGTGACACTAGTGGCGTGTAAATGAGCACAACTACCTAGTTACATTCCAGTTAGCACACGTGGTCACAAGTACAAAGGGACTTGTTGGGTGTGGTGATGACCTGTAGGACACTGAGGGCATGTGAAAGGGGGTCCTCGGGAAGATGACCGCGAAGGAAATACCTGTAGAGCTGGAGACTGGCAGTGAGCAAGACCCGAGTCTGCAGAAAGAACACCGCCAGCAGTAGAGGAAGCTGCGAGTCTAGTGTTGCTTAGTGTCAAGTGGAAATGAGGACATGGTTGGAGGTTCATGGGAAAGACACAGTTGGCGCTTGTTAACCTCCTTGGACTATGGGCCCTAGATGCCATCAAGAACAGACAGTAGGGATAGTAGGGATTGTATTGTAGGTGACTACAGAAAGAATAGCTTCTGTAGGCTAGTGTCCTACAGAGGTCCAGCCGAGAGGAGTACGTGAATGATGGAATTAGTAACAGGGTTGAAGAAGGTATGGAATTGACAAGCACAGCTTAGTAGGTGTTGGTTGGGGTCCTGGAGGAAAAGGCATCCAGTGTGTTTATATTACTAGCCTGAGGGATGTGGGCATGTCCAGAAACAAGACAGACTGAAGGAGAGCCTGGTGTATAGGGAAAGATCAAACCAGACTGAGCCGTAGCCTGTTTGAGATTCACGGCACATCCAGATAGAATGTCCTGCAGAGTAAGAGTCCTAAGCTCAGGGCAGGAGCTGGAATGGAGTCACGGTTGAGCATCAGGATATAAATGGTAGCTGCAGCTGTACAGTGGTGCAACTGGGAAATATGCAGGAAAGAGATTGGAATTCTCAGCACAGGGTGGAGGAGCAGACAGTGGTGAGTGGCCCGGGACAGCGACAAGGAGTCTCGAGTCAGGCTGGCTGTGTTTTTCTCCTGGTGCTGAGGCTCAGACCCAGGGTTGCACTGCACTGGTGTTAATGCTCGGTGTCTCACTAAAGGAGAACCCCTGCACTATCAAAGCGCCATCCTGAAAAGCATCCAGGTTTCTTCCCATGTAGCTGTTGTTGAATTTCCGTTGATTATATTGTAATGTACATTTACTCACAGTGATGAAATGTTTCTAATTCCCCAGTGTGTTGAAGAGAGAAAACTACTTTGTAGGAAGAGTGTTGAACTGGAGTTGTGGTTATACATTAAAGTTTCTCCTCAGAAACCCAGATAGCCATTCCAGAACTACCTGGTGGGGACTCTGTTGATGATGTCAGTTTACAGGAAAGGTCCGCAGCCACGGCTCACATACGCTCACAGCGGAGGCTGGTTTCTAACATTGGTTTCCTATCACAGCGATTGACATGTGGTCTGCAGGTGTCATCCTGCTCTCTCTGCTCAGTGGGCGGTACCCGTTTTACAAGGCCAGCGACGACTTAACTGCTCTGGCTCAGATCATGACAGTCCGAGGGTCCAGGGAAACTGTCCAGGCTGCTAAAGCTTTCGGTGAGTTTGATGTCCTAGAGCAACACAGATGCTTTTCATTATAGCCTATAAATTGCTAAATAAACTCTTACAAAATTCTTGCAAATAACTTTCCTGGTATTCATAGTCATTTACTCCTAGGAAATTGTCACTTGCTTGAAAATGGTTATTTACAACATGAAATCATTTGCTGTCATCACAGAGTACTGATGACTCTGGCACCAAAAGCAGAACTCTGTGTTTCTTTGTCAACCAGCTAGAAGTCAGCTTTGTAATCTTAACTCTTCGGTTGTATTTTGACTTTTATTATGTAAATGTTTTTAATAGTAAAATTTAATGTGTTGTTTTTTAAGCGTCAGATTCTTGGCACAGAAGGAAGGACCACCCTAGGGAAGGTAATAGGAATGTGTAGTTTCCTGGGGTCAGGGTGGCAGAGAGGTAAGACTACCCGACCTTCGTGTACGGCATATTGTCACACATACGTGTAATTTCTTTACTTTTTGAGGCAGGCCCTCGTTGTATACTTATGGCTGGCCTGGCACTTACTACATACCAGGCCAGCGTGGAACTCAGAGGTCCTCCTGCCTATGCCTCCTGAGTGCTTGTACTACAGATGTGTGATACCAACCCAGCTCATGAGCTTAAATATTAGCAGTATAAGTTCAGACTGAGAAGATGCATTCCATGGGGTCCTGAGAATGACCTCAGCCTTGCTCTAGTGGCCCAGACTCAGATCCCACCATGTGTCTCTTCTCCAAGCAGTAGTGGAGCTGCTGCTTCCCAGCTTGTCACTGGGTGCTGTGGACAGACTCAGTTGGCCTGCTCCAGAGTAACAAAGCTGCTATGTGCCCAGCCCCAGGACCAGGGGTTTGTAGACAGAAATACATATCAGAATTGACTGACAAACTTTAAGAACTATATACTTTTGCCCCCACCCTGCCTACATGGAAAATACAATTTAGAAAAATGAAATACTTATTAGGACTCCATCACAGAGACTAGCACATGCTTACATGGGAGGAGTGACATCTGTCCTGAAATTAGGACTCCATCACAAAGGCTAGAACATGCTAACGTGTAGGA
>LOEQ01000012.1:1016253-1029125 GCA_001685075.1 Bramus lutescens
AAGTACACGGAAGCCGTTGTTACAGAGTCCCAGATTTCTTATCTTCAGGGCTTCCTGGAGAATCGACTTCCTTTGCCCCCACCGGTACTCTCCGGTAAAGAGTTCCCCTTCCGTTGTGGACAGCGAGATAAGACGTTTACAAAGACGGCCCGACGGCCCGACACCTCTTTCCCTTCATCTGCTCCTACCCTCTCCACCAAGGTTTAGTACTAATATTAATGTGGTCAGAATCAATGCTACTCATCTTTTACAAAAACAAACTTACTATAAACACAAATCGAGGGACACAGGACGACAAAATTACCTTGATTTGTAATCGCCAAATATATCACGATCAAGAAAGGCAAAGCAAGAACACCATTTTTAAAGGACAGGCTAAAGGGATGTGACTTCAGCTTGAGATGCGGGTGTCCTTCAACTTCAAAGTGGGAGGTTGGTGGAGTGCAGGGTCAGGAGGCAGCCTTGACCAGGCCTGACTTTCTGGTTTTAGTAATTGTGATTACGTGGGTGAACAGTACTGTAAGTTTTCTTTAAGGCAGTGATTAAGAGGGAAAATATTCTGTATCCAGCAAGCCCATTTTCAGGAATTATTAGACCCAAATCCATGATTTTTTTTGAGGGGGGGTGGTTTTCCGAGACAGGGTTTCTCTGTGTACCTTTGGAGCCTGTCCTGGAACTTGCTCTGTAGACCAGGCTGGCCTCGAACTCAGAGATCCGCCTGCCTCTGCCTCCCGAGTGCATACACCATCACCACTTGGTGCAAAACCATAATTTTGAGAATTACAAGCTATTTTTTTTTTGCCAAGAAAGAGACCATTCAAATGCAGTTGTTGTCCTAACAACACAGACTTCTCACACTAACGATCTAGCAAAGAGCTTAAGTGGTTTTAGTCGTTTGGACTGAGCGATAGGAACCATCTCTGCATCTACATGGAACAACCTCTAGGATATAACAAACGAAAGCACCAACTATAAAACTGTGCGTGCACACAGGGAAGGAAACTGCATGTTGTGTAATATTCAATATTAGAGATGGGAAATATTAACGACAAAATCAGAAAGTGGTTACTTGTAAGAAGAAAAGCACATTAGGAGCAAATGTGTAGACTCTTTACAGCTGCACTGGTAGAGTCAGGCTTGGACCCGTGTAAAGGTTTCATGTACTCATCAAAAACTGACTTTAAAAATAGTAAGTGGTTTCAGAGACAACTGAGCTGCTAAGATCAAAGTGCTGTTTTCCCAGAGCCCCCTGGGAAATGAACACTCTATGTATTCGTGTGTCTGTGAAAAATGTAACGAAACAACCAAGCCTACATCTGATTATTAGCACAACACCCTGAGGGGAGCTGTTCAGGGGACTTCAGCGTGTCTGCAGGAACTAGACTCGGTCTGCTGGTCCAGGCCTGTAACTCCGGCTACTTGGGGGTTGAGACATGAGGATGGCAAGTTCAGGTGCTGCCTGGAAAACTTCGACCCTATTTCCAAAACAGAAGTGACCAGGGTAGAAGATGGCGGCGAGCAAGGCTGTGGGTTCAGTTCCAAGGGCCGCAAGAGGAAAAAAAAAAGAAACAAAACCCACTTGGCATGGATTGTGTTAGAGTGTGAAAATGTTGGGGTGTGCATGTGTGATTAGAAGGATGCACAATTATGTCAAAATATCTCCTTGAACACTGATATTCTCTGCTACAATAGAATGGGAGAACACTGGCTTGAGACTGCTCAGCAAAGTCATCAGAGTGAACTCATGTTTAATTGTGAGAAGGAATACAAGCATCCTAGCTCAGCCTATGGAAAGATCTGGAAATACCGCAGCGCAGCCAGGGCCCATCTCTTCACCTACCCGTGAGAGGTTCTCAGCCCTCCTGATGCTGCGACCCTTTAACACAGTTCCTCATGCTGTGGTGACCTCCAACGGCAAAATTATCATTGATACTTCATAACTGTAATCTTGCTGCTGTTATGAATCATAATGTAAGTGTTTTTGGAGATAGAGGTTTGTCTTGGGGCTGCGGCCCACAGGTTGAGAACCACAGCAAATCTAACAGGGCTAAGGGGCTCCAGGAGAAATGTGATTCTGCTTTTGGCGCAGGGAATGTTGAAGAGGTCCCTGAAACATGGCCGCCCTAGGTTATAAGAACGGGACCAAAGGCAGCTGGAACCATGTTGAAAGACTCCCTAGTCTCACTGGCCAAGGGGTGGCCAATCTGTCAACATTAACATTTACTGTGATAGAAAAAGTTTAATCTTGAGTTTGTGACAATTCTAAAAATCTAATTTATCAGTCTCATAGGAAGCTGTGATTCTTTTTAAATTGTTTGCTACTAATTAGAATGAATATATATATATATATTCACACACACACACACACACACACACACACACACACACACACATTCCTAACTCTCCTAGAGGAAAAATTACAGTGGTTCATCAGTATAGGTGGAACTTTTCTCTCCTTCCTATAAGGATTACAGCAAAAAGTCAAGCTCCAACCATAAAATTATCATGATTTTTCAATTTTTCAACTTTTAGTGAGTCAGTACACCTAGGAAGTGAACCCCAACAGTTGATGGCCTCCCAAGAGAGAGAGGCCAAGTGCTGCATGCCAATGGGGGAGCACATCGCCACAGCGAAGCAGTATTTCCCAGAACAAGAGGGGGACGCATCAAGTCCAACTGGTCTGGGGCTGGAAAGACGGCTCAGCAGTTAGGAGCACGGGCTGCCCTTCCGGAGGTCCCACACGGCAGTCTGCACAGCCTGTAGACCAGTTCCAGGCAACTCATGACCTTTCCTGGCACGCACATGGGACACGGAACATGGTACAAAGACATACATGTATGCAAAACACATATACACACTTTTTTTTTACATTTTATTTTTTTCAAAAAGGTCCAATTAGCAATTTATAGAAAAGTAGAAGATAAAGAACATTATCAGAGCAGTGGGTGGCAAAAGCCTTTAAACCCAGCACTTGGGAGTCAGAGGCAGGGGGATCACTGAGTTCAAGGCCAGCCTGGTCTAGAGTGTGAGTTCTGGGACAACCAGGGCTGTACAGAGAAACCCTGCCTCAAAAAAAATATATATATATATAAAGAATATTGAAATGACACCGTGGAAATGTAGTGGGGGAGGGAAAGGAGAGAGAGAGAGAGAGAGAGAGAGAGAGAATGAGAGTGGCTGGGGAGACGTAGCAGCTAGTCACAATGTCTGGGTCTTGAATCAAATAAGCAAGCTTTTTTTTTTAAATCACAACACTTATAAAGGTATTTAAAACTTTGAATTTCTATGATATTAGTTAATCTTTAGATGTGATTATAGCATCATACCCACGTTTAAAGAGACCTCCTTTGAGGTCTCACACAGAACTGTCCACAGAGAAACTTGCATCTCCAATTTGCTTCAAACTCGTGCAGACAGGAGAGGAAGTGAGTAGGGTGAACATAGGAAGGACAGTGTCAGCCTTGAATCCATAACTGTTGAGGTCAAGCCGCCTTTTTCTGACGCTTCAAACCTTCACCGGCCAGCTCGGCTCCACGTTCTTGGAATTTTCCACAATAAAATGTTTGAAAACACCTACTATGCACCAGGCACTAGATTGGTGTTGACCTCAGCCATGAATTTGCATCACAGAAAAACTCAGTCAGAACCTTTACCTCCTGGCTTGGGTGTGTGGGAAGGGAGAAGAATGTGGTGACGACGCCCTGAACTCTCCAGACTCGAGATGAATATGCAGTTTCTGTTGCCAGACTGGAAATTGAGAGCAGAAGGCAGCCCTGTCTAGCGACATGGTCGAAGGCCGGAATCATTACTCAGGGGCCAGGCGCACACCACGCTCTCCGCCCAGGAACTCTGCAGATACCCACCAGGCTGAAATGAGGCCACGTGTGGGTTTTGACACACAGCAGTGAGAAAGAAGCCCCACAGACTTGCCTGAACTCCCTCTTTGGCCCCCGGGACCTTCCACAGAAATGCTGAGCTTTCCTTTGACGCTTATGCGCCACCCTCCAGACCTTAACAAGCGTCCCATAGAGACTGGGCAGTGCCCTTTGGCTGCACAGAGGGCAGGGGTCCCAGGGCTCTACGCTGCTAATATTCACAGCACAATCTCCTCTTATTTCTGTGACCTGCCCTGTTTGCACTCTGGCTTCGTGGAGCTTGGGGGCAGAAACATAAATTCCGCTGGTTACTGTTCTGACGGATGGGGTGACCTTTGTCCTACATATCTGGGATGTTTTCTCAAATAATAAAAGAGAAAAAAAAGGCTTTATCAAAGACACATAGTACCGTGGAGATGTCTGGTGGAGTAGTGTGTTTGGGCGCAGGTCCCCCTAACGACACTTGACTAGTGAGTGTCTTGCAATGGGGCAGGGTTTCTGTGGGAACCAATATGGCTGTTTTCTCTTATTTTTTTTTATCCCATCATTGGTTACAGAAAAGAAGTCCATACCTTGAGCAGCTCCCAGGGCAGGTTGGGGAGAAAACCACATTCACAGTCAACTTCCACTTAGGGCAGGGTGTGATCAGTCTGTGAAGAAAGACTTTCTCTGAAGAGGGAAAGAGAATTCTGGCTTCAGTGGGGAAGTCCCAGCAGGGAAAAGTGTAAAGCAAATTTGAAAGATGAAGCTAAAGTTCAAGTCGGAAAGGGCACGATGGTGTGTGATCCTGGTTTCATTGTCAGGCTGATGGGATTTGAAGTCACCTAGGAGACACAGCCCACACAGCTTGATTTTTATGAACCTCAGCACTATTGCCATTTTAGGTTAGATAACCCTTTCTCTGAGTGTCACAGCTGTTTTGTGTGTCATAGGCCTGGTCTCTCTACCCACCAGATAGAGCCACCCTCCATTTGACCCTCCACTCATGAGAACCGAAATGCCTGGAGACATTCCCAGGCATCCTGCAGTGGGTAGGGGCTGCAAAATCGCCCCTAGTTGAAAACAGCTCACTATATAATGACATCATTCTTTTTTTAGGATTATATGGGATATGTATTATGTGAAATCTCTAATGTTTCCATATATTAACCATTTAGTCCTCACAGACCCTGGGGAAAAACAGGTATATTGTCACTAAAATGATATCCAGCAGAAGAGCTTAGCTTACCCAGATACACTCCTGCCAGAGATTCAGGACCCTCCAAGCCCTCACCCTATAAACCACCAAGCTCCTTCACACAGCACCCCAGACTAACTTGCTGGTCTTCACTACCTGGAGCTACAAACCAAATGGGGTGAGAAACAGCAAGGGGCCCTTGAAAACATCTTAACTTCTGCCTCCATCTAGGCTGGGAGTGTCTGGGGCTGGAGCCCGTGCCATTCAGGGGAGCTTGGGACCACCGTCATGTGTGTGATCGTCCTCTTCAGCCATTCCTCTGAGGATGGAACATTTCATGTCACCTGAGACAGCTTCATCCCTGTTAAGGCCTCAAGGTCCTCATGACCATAGCCCATGGTGACCGCAGCGTTGAGTTCTTCTACCTTTGGATTTAAGCATGGAGGAGGGGAAATTCATCTGGAGGGATACAACTGGTCACATGTCACAGGACATGATGGCCAACTGTAGTGCCCGCAGTGGACTTTAGGTTATTCAATGTAAGTTCCCCTTACATTGTGCCAATCTCTACTCCAGGCACCTCTCTCTCTCTCTCTCTCTCTCTCTCTCTCTCTCTCTCATCCAAATACAAATCTTAGTTCTACTGGGTGTTAGAGATGTACAACCTGCAAATTAAATACCAATTTGTGCTTCGGTTTTCTCAATTTCATATACAGCAGTAGACAGAAGAAAGCTTAAGCGGAATCATTGGGTAGATTAAAAAGAACACGCCCTGCAAAGTGCTTCCTGGTGCTGTCCTTATTGTTTCTCTCTTTGTAGGGGTTTGTTTGCCAGGTTGTTTCTTAGTGTGGTCTCCTCTCAGCTGAGAATAAATCGGAACATAGAGATAAGCACCTTGGTGGCAACCAAAACTCTGAATGCGCCTAGGAGGGCCCAGGGTTTGCCATCATTTAAATGCTAGGGGTCTTGCGGAACTTTTGTTGCTATGAGAAAATATCTGAGGCAATTAACTTTATAAAGAAGAGGTTTTTCTTCTCTTAGGTCACTGGTTCAGAGGTCCAAGGGTGCTTGGCACCTCAGTTCTGGTGAGGATCCTTGTAGGCAGGGGCTTCTCAAGGACAAGCATTCACTTTTGAGATAGGAAGCCAGTAAACTGGATGAAACCAGCCTCCAGGTTTTACATGAACCCTCTTTTGCTTCCCGTGGAAGGTGAGCACATACAGTTATGATAGAAGGGCCTCCGACCAGGCCTCAGCTCTTACATCATCCCAATGCAGACCCTTGGGAAACAAACCTAGTCCGAGTTATCTCAAGGAACTCAAAAGATGCTTGTACGTTTCCTACATTTCTTTTCAGATCATGCGTGTGTCTGTAGGTGAGTATATGCACATGAGCACATGCAGAGGACAGATGAGAGGGCATTGGATCCCTGGAGTTAGAGTTACAGGCTGTGGGGAGTTGTCAGGTGTGGGGACTGGGAACTGAACTTGGGTCATCTACAAGATCAGCAAGATCTTCTAACTACTGAGCACCTCTCCAGCCCCCTGCTTCAATATTTCTGAAGATGTGGTACCACGAGTAGGTGTTCTGCTTAGGGGATGACTGCTAGAGAAACTCTCCAGCCAGGATGGGATTTTTAGTCTTATTTTGCACAATCTATTAAGAATACACCACGAGCTTTGGCTCCAGTGTGTTCAGCACCCACAAACCCACAGACAAGGACACTCGGCTATCAGATAGGCTCAGCTATTGCCAATTTTAACCCTAGTTTGTTAATTTGGCTCACAGTGAATGAACTTCGGTAGGGTTGGTCTTCAATGAGTCACAAGCCAAGATTAGTCCGAAATGGCCTGAGCTGAGCCTCCCGCTGGCTTTTGCTAGCTCCTGACTTGTCAGCCACCTGCTGCCATTGGGAGCCCGGCCTATGTAACTCATCTCTGGGCTGTTTCTTCTAGAACTTCTGTAAAATTTCCCAACCATGTAAGTGATGATGTAAACTCGCCACTTAGCGGTACCTACCATCTAGACCTGAAGTCCTAGCTTCAAAAGGTTTTCCATTATCCACTGGGGGAAGGAACCTAGAGCCTAAGTGGGACTGAATGACTTGCCCAAGGCCAGCCAAGGCTAGGATGGTCAGGATTTTTGATGCAAAGCTGCCTCCTTTTCCCGTTACTGGCAGATGTTGGGGGATGAGAGTCATCTGAGCAGGAGCAGCTTTCCCTTTACACAGCATTAGCAGAGCCCCACCACAGAGCAAACAGAAAGAAGTGTGGAGGGAGGAAATGGGTCAGAGTGCTCAGAGGGACCATGGCGGCAGGAAAGAAGGAAGGAAGGGAGGGAGGGAGGGAGGGTAGGGAAGGGGAAAGAGGAAAGAAGGAGGGAAGGAAGGAAGGGAGGGGAAGGAAGGAAGGGGAAGAAGAAAGAAGAAGGAAGGCTGCCTTTCCTAGATCTGGTAATTGTGAACCCAAAGGCATTTCCTGTGGGCATTCCCACAAAGAAAAGCCTTTCTTGTTTGATGGGTGAGGGACGGTGGAGACCATGGCTGCAGGGGTTGACAACAGTGCTTGTCACACAGAGAGAGGCAGCGGCTTGCTTGTGTGAAGGACAAGTAGGAAGCGCCATCTCCAAGTCCTTACAGAGTCAGGGAAGATTGAATGCCCCACAAAAAGAGTCCCTCCAGAGCGCTGTGGAGAAATAGGACCAAGATGTTTCTGGGAACACTCACAGAAGCCTACCAGAGACCTCCCTGGCCTCTCCCAGCTCTGAGCCTCCCTCTGAGGGCCCAAAGTCCCGTATCACAAAAACTACCTTTAGAAAGTAGAGGTTTTATGATTGGCACATTTCTGTAAACACATTGCTTTAATTTCGATTTTATGGCTCAGCTACTCCCTGGAACACATGGTCTGTAAAGTATTTACAGTGTTGTTCGGAATCTATATACTATTTACATTCCCTGTTCTCCATTCAGGTAACGTGGAGCTAGGAACTTGGCAAGCGTCCTGGGGAAATGACTAGGGTTATACAGAAACCGCAGAAACAGCAGCAGCAGGGACAGCGAAGCGTTACAGAGAGAACGAGGAACCTTAAATGCAGCCTCCCAGGTGAGGCAGTCCAGCGGGGACACTCAGAGGCTCCTGAACGTGGCAGGTGGGTGTTCAGCACCACCCCACAACCTGGATTTTGATTTTTTGTTCTGTTTCCTGGGACTGGGGTCTCTTATGTCTCCTAGGTGGCCTTCAAACTAGCTATATAGCTGAGGATGACTTTGAACTCCTGATTCTCCTGCCTCTACCTCCTGAGTTCTGAGGTTACCAGCATTTGCCATCCTGCCTAGTTTAACATGGTGCTAGGAGACTGAAGCCAAGGCTCTGAGCACACTGGACAGGCATTCTACCAATTAAGTTGCATCACTAGCCCACAGCCTTATTTTCTGTGAATTTGTTGCTCTGATAGTCCATGGAAAAGAACTTCACTTTGGCTTAAAACCATGGTTTTAAAGTGTTCTAAACTTTTCTCTGAGTTTCTGAGCCCTGGGAGTCTATGTGATTCTTGGTCATTGCTCTACACAGAGACCACACCCTATAATGGTTTCCCAGTCACCCAGGGTGGGCTAGCAGAATTCTTCAAGCCATGTTCTCTCTGTCCCCTTTAAAGAAAAAGAACTCAAATCATAATACATAAACTCTGACCCTGAGCCTGGAGAGAGGCCAGTGCAAGAGAGAAGGGCCCAAAGTTTAAGTCTATCTTTGAAATAAACTTATCTCTGGCTCTCCTAGAGCTCTGACCAAGAGCAGCGCTTTGTTGGCCCTGTCTGATGGTAGGAGGCCAGGCTTGGCCTGAGTCCCTTGGCATACCAAGATGCCTCACTACTGGCTCTCCAAGCACAAGGTGGAAAAGTAAAGTAGCAAGACCAGAGAGAGGACAGTCAATCAGCCAATAGCAATCAATTTGAAAGATGGAGTTAGATGCTGTTAGAGGGAACATTTGCCGCTTTCAGCCAACGGCATTTTGCATTTGAGCGTTTAGCTGTTGCCCTCCCCAGGCCATAAATTCCTGGAGCCATGCATCACTCCATTGCCTTGCCTGGTGGTGTGGATCACCCACTGCCTTGCTACCCAGCCCTGGCTGAGTTCCATGTTTAGCAATGCACTGAGTTCTGCCCTTGGCCTCTGAAGCAAGACTGGCTGCCAGAGGGACGAGCGTACGGCAGGAAGTACACGGTGTCCCCGCTCAGGCTTCATCCTTTGGCTCTTCCAGCTGGTGCTGTGATGACTAAGAAGAAACGTTTTAGGGTCCAGAGGGAATCAGGCTAGTGGCCTAAACAGCCAAATCCAGCAAGGACAACAGCCTGTGTCACCATAGAGGAGGGAATCTTTACCTATGAAAGCAAAGCCTTAGACCTGAGCTGGCCATGAAAACGGGGATTTCAGCCTTGATCCCCCAAGAGCCCTTTGAAGCTCAGTGTCTCCAGCCCAAGTGACTGGTTGTATGTCAGGGTGACCCGGTAGAATCTGAGCCCCAATAGACAGAGCAGGACCAAACAATGTGCCTTTGGTTTGCTATAGACTTATTACTGGGACCAAAGCTGCTTATTTAGGCAAACGTCAGCCTAAATAACCAAGTGGGAGCTGGGAAGGCAGATTAGGGCTCCTGTTGGGAGGAGACAAGGGCGGGTACAGGACAAGCAGTGGGGAAGATGGACTCTTGCAAGGGCAGGAAGGGACTGAGGTGGCGCCAGCTTACAGACCTGAGGTCCTGAGGAGTCTGTGTCCTTCATAAGCAATGAAAAGGTTCCTGAAGCTTTGAAGCTCCACTGCCCTGAAGCTGGGGCCTGACTGGAAGGTCCCAGAGTCTTCACGAGGTTGCTTATTTACTTCAGCAATTCTTTAAATATTCTTGGAGGGATGTCTTAGTTGCATCTGTTTTCTCACCAGATTTGAAAGTCTGGGAGAGCATGCATTATCCCTTTAACTACGACTTCATGAGAACTTAGTATGTGTGAGCTAGGAACTGATCCAGGAACTTGAATCTAAATTATCTTTACTCCTCCAATACACAAGGCTCAGATCATAACTATTGTCTAAGATGGCACAGCCAACTGGTGTTAACTAGCATGTAAGTCTTAGATGTCTGACTCTAACTTGGATATAAAAATATTGCTACAGTAAACTCTTAATTTTGTAAAATTCTAATATAGCTCTAAGGCAATTACTCCAAAATTCGTCAACATGGCCCTGGAATGTTTATGTTCATGTTTAAATGTGGGTATGATTCCTAGCCTAGGAGTCCCCAACTGCAAACAAAGTAATAAAGATATTAAGTAGATGCTGGAGAGATGGCTCAGCAGTTAAGAGCACATTATGCTTTTGCACAGTGTTGGAGCCCACAAGACTACACAGTAAATGTACAGCTGACAGATTCATAAAGGCAGACCCACAGTGTACAACTTATGGGTCACCTGCTTTGCAGACCTGAGGGAATACTTGTCTTTTGGGAAAGTCACTCTCATATTTGTAAAAATCTTGTGAAGCCATGATTCTCCCTTCAAAACGGGATTCATTCCCAAAACGCCTCATCAGTGTGACTTCTGCAGGCAACGGAGGGAGGGACCTTGCTCCATCCCCACACCAAGAGGCCTTGGAGCAATGCCATCCACTCTTTGTTCCAACAGTCAAATTTACAAAGAGTCAATCCCACAAAATTATCTGCTAACTGACCACACAGAAATGTGTAAAGACAGGCACTGAGCAGGAAGGCAGTAGGACCCACCTTTGCTAACAAACAAATCTGGGCATCCCCAAAGCTGGTTATCACCCAAGAGATGAGGAGAATGGGTGAATCCAGGATTCAGGGACGTTTAGTAACTTTATCTAATGGTTTGGGATGTCAGGTACTTCCCCTTGGAAGCTGGCTCTTTCCTGGGTCGGCTCACATGTTCAGGAACACATNGCCTCATCAGTGTGACTTCTGCAGGCAACGGAGGGAGGGACCTTGCTCCATCCCCACACCAAGAGGCCTTGGAGCAATGCCATCCACTCTTTGTTCCAACAGTCAAATTTACAAAGAGTCAATCCCACAAAATTATCTGCTAACTGACCACACAGAAATGTGTAAAGACAGGCACTGAGCAGGAAGGCAGTAGGACCCACCTTTGCTAACAAACAAATCTGGGCATCCCCAAAGCTGGTTATCACCCAAGAGATGAGGAGAATGGGTGAATCCAGGATTCAGGGACGTTTAGTAACTTTATCTAATGGTTTGGGATGTCAGGTACTTCCCCTTGGAAGCTGGCTCTTTCCTGGGTCGGCTCACATGTTCAGGAACACATCTAACCTGCCCTCTCTGTGATTTTGATATGCATATTATCATTGTCCTTGCCTGTGGAATTTTCCAAATATGTCTGTAAAACTAGAAACCTGTGGAGATCACTCCCTATTCTTCTCCCCGCCCCTTCACTTCACCTTTCCCCCTCACCCGAAAAATAAAGAACATGCAGAGGTAACATGCTTGAGTTAATTTTTTTTTACCCTCAGATCTCACCTGCTGCAGACATCCTATTCTGAGCCCTGAGGGGGTACCAAGGCCCCCGAGAGCAGAGGACCCAAGTTTGGTCTCCAACATCCATGTAGAATTGTTCGGAACCACCTCTGTAACTCCAGCTCCAGGTGATCCAACAACCTTCTCTGGCCTCTGAGGACACCTGCCTGCATGTGGCATATGCTCACCACAGACACACATACACAACATAAATCATTTTAAAACCTCTGTATATGTGTAGTTTATTTGCATGTATGCCTACACTAGGAAGAGGGCGTCAGATCTTATCACAGATGGTTGTAAATCATCATGTGGTTACCGGGACTTGAACTCACGACCTCTGGAGGAGCAGCCCCTAAAAGTTTTTAAAATATTTAAAATATTTTGTAGATGATACCAAAATCTGAGCATCTCTACTCTGCTGCTCCTACAGGACTCTCCAGGCCGGCCCCTCTCTCCTCCCGCCTCTGTCAGGAAATCCTTCCTAGCTCTGTTTGCAGCCCTGAGCTTCCTTGAGTTCCACATTCTAATGCTTCCTAGATACCCCCGTTTGGATGCACAATGCTGCCACAGACACCCACCTGGAAGCTTTTGTCCTCTCCTTCACAACTGTTTTCCCCAGTGACCATCATTTCAGAAAGAGATTCTAGCACCCACCCAATTGCCCAAACGCCAAACTTGGGAATTGCCAGTGATTCCCAATGAAGCCTTCATTCATCCCATCCAATATGGACTCAGCCTTTGGTTAGGATTTCCACTGCTGTGATGAAACACCATGGCCAAAAGTAGCTTGGAGAGGAAAGGGCTTATTTGACTTACTCTTCCATATCACAGTCCATCTTAGAAGGAAGTCGGTGAGGAACTCAACCTGGGCAGGAACCTGGAGGAAGGAGCTGATGCAGAGGCCATGGAGGGATGCTGCTTACTGGCTTGCTCAGCCTGCTTTCCTGTAGAACCTAGGGCCACCAGTCTGGGGATGGTAGCACCCACACTGAGCTGGGCCCTCCAACTCGAAGAAAATGCACCAAGGCTTACCTCCATCTCAGGGAGACATTTTCCTAGCTGGGATTCCTCTCTCTCAGATGATACTGCCTTGCACCGAGTTGACTTGCAGCTGGCCAGCACAGATGCACATCCCGAGCCTCATCCAGGTTGTCTTCTGTGCAAGGGACACAGAAGCGGCCACGGACTTGGACTGTCTGTGAAATGGCTGCACACAGATGTTCACATTTCAGTTCATATGAAAAAATTGTTAGGGTTTGTGTGTGTGTGTGTGTGTGTGT
>LOEQ01000012.1:1029154-1040233 GCA_001685075.1 Bramus lutescens
GAGAGAGAGAGAGAGAGAGAGAGAGAGAGAGAGAGAGAGAGAGAGCGAGCAGGTGTGCCATGGTCGTTCCTTGCACTGAGGGTTCTGTGTATCAGATTTGGGTTGCCAGGTTGTGTGCCTAGCACCTTTACTTGCTCATCCATTCCAAGTCTGGCTTATTTGCTTATATTTAAATTGTTCAGAATATAAATATGTCTAAGGATAGTCTCTCCCCAACAGCCCCAGCCCCAGAATAGAAGCATAGCTCTTTTGGTTCTAAAATAAAATTTAAGATTCTATACATTTCCATTACCAAAGTTATTTTTTGATCTAGTCATTCAATTTAGCATGACAAAATTCCTGTCTCGGGAGAAAACAATTATGTGTTTCCGATGACTTTTTCCTTTTTTGCTTCTCTGGTGCCAACTGATTTAAACTTGAAGGAGACAATATAGCCTATTTTGTCTGCATAAAAAACAATGCTCTGTATTAATAACCTTTGACAAGAATTTACTTTCAATGTGGCAAAGATGGCCTAAGAAAACCAGGCAGCCGCCACCTCCTCTAATATCATTTGAAAAGCTGGATTTCAGCTTCTATCGCAGGGTGACTGAAATGGGACCTGGAGTCATTGGTGGATTAATTGCAATTGTTTCAGATATTCTTAGCATGCAGTTCCCGTATATCGTAAGCCCCTGGCGTCTGTAACACGTTGGGTTGGTCTATGCACGCTAGAGTGCGCGCACATGTGCATGTTTGATCTTGCCCAGGATTTCCTAGCAGCCTTGCTGCTCTGTGTGTTCCACCAACCCCAAGCAATGCGGCAGAAATACAGAGAACTCTGTTTCCAAGGCTGCGCTCTTTCACATGTATCCCTGGGAAACGTAATCTCTGTGGCTTCTAATCTCATGTCTCTTTGAATATAGATATGAGCAACTTGCACTGTGAAAAGATCACACTCGCTTTGGTTTACATCGAGATTAATCTGAGATGTGTAAAGAATGGAGAGTCACTTGGGATCAATATTTACTAAATCCAAATCTCCGTTGCAGGGCATCAGGCTTAATTAGTGCTTAAATTCTACCTTAATTGTGACAGGCTTCCTTCTGTTTACATTGCTGAGATTAAACAAGCTATAGCCTCCTCAGTGGTCCTTCCTGAAGAAGAAACACAGCTGGGTTCCCATCCCCTCCTCCCTCACCTTTTTTCTCCTTTGTAGACCAAGAAGGAAAAAAAGTTCTGCTCTTGGACCGGCTGTAAGAAAACATAAACTTTTCCTGACATCTGAGTAATTAAACATAAATATCTGCAGTTTACTTAATTCAGAATTGAGGGATTCTATTTAGGGGTGATTGACTAATAATCTACTTTACTGTGTTAGTGAAGGGACACACTTCCTGGTGATTTTTCTGCTGGATACATTAATTTACCAATTAATAGCTCCTGTTTTTAAGTTTTAACCTATCAGCTCATATTTATGTCTTTGTATTAGACAGTCGCTGACTGAACATGGCTGCCTACAGAATTCTCTTGACTATGGCTGCCTACAGAACGCTCTTGACTATGGACACCTGTAAAATGCTATATAAATGTTGCTAAATAAATGTTACTGACTAGAAAGAACCAAGTCAGTAACCTGCTTGCCTTGTGAGTGTAAAGGCCTGAGCTCTAGTCCCAGAAGACTCAAAAATTTTCAAAGAAAAAAATGCTGAGTATCTCTCTTGAGGAGGCAGAGACCTCTACTCCAAGATGGTGCTTGACCTACCATGCTAGCCTCACTGGTGAACTTCAGAACAGCAGGAGATCATCAACAAGGTGTGGTTAGCGTCCTGAGCAATGACATCCAAGGTTGTC
This sequence comes from Bramus lutescens, assembly GCA_001685075.1. Lineage (NCBI taxonomy): Eukaryota > Metazoa > Chordata > Mammalia > Rodentia > Cricetidae > Bramus > Bramus lutescens. Next base: position 1,030,988 of record LOEQ01000012.1, read on the forward strand.
CTTCACACACACACACACACACACAACTCCGAGAGAAGAAAAGAAGAAACCTTGATCCCTTGCTNACACACGAGGGGAGGGGGAACCTGTGTCCTTGTATAGAGAACCGGGTACCGGGTACCAAGTACAGAGAGAGGACTGTCTTTTAGGATGTGGAGGTGAGGCCTCAGTGGTTAAGAGCACTGACTGCTCTTCCAGAGGACCTGGGTTCAATTCCCAGCTCACAGCTGTCAGTTCCAGGGACCCGACACCCATGGCAGCAATGCACATAAAATAGAAAGTAGAACGTGGAGGGGAATGGTCTCCGGCCAGGGCTCTCTGTAACCTCGGTAACTGAGAATAACCAAACAGAGCCTGTGATTGCTAATCTCATGTGCTGTGCAGGGAGATTAACGCCCTAAAAGCAGAAAGGACAAACAAGCAGGTTTGGAAGCAGCTCTGCGCTGCGGTGCCTAGAGCAGGATGTGGTCAGCGGTCAGCTGCAGGGGGGCAGAGCCTGCAAACAGGCTTAAGCTCCTTGTGGTTAGGTCGCTTGTCTGGGCTGTGACTTGGGGCTTCTGTGTGACTCCCAGTCGAGTACACAAGAGCAGTAAAAAGGCATCCTGGGTTCATCTGGAAACCCATGGTTCCGCTATGCGTGTCTGTTTCAGCCTTTCCTGGGTGGTCATGAATCGAGCGCCACTACTTTTCTTTCTGGATTCCTCTGCTCTTGTGTTTGATTTCGACCTGCAGGAGCACAGGAAAGCTTGGTGGTTGGGTCAGGGAAGAGAGGGCGAGATGCTGGTTACAAATCCGAAACTGGATTAAAAGCTGCTGTGCGACGTCTGTGCAGTTCCCACATGAACACATGGTGGGGGGCGCTTGGCCTGCATTGTGGACTTGAATGAGATGGGGCTTCGTGCCTCACACATAGACAAAGGGCTACACACGACAGGACACGCGTCCTGAAGGAGCTCTGCTGATGTGAACAGTCTCACTTAGCAGCCGCAGAACTGAATGAGAAGAGAAGGACACAGAGAGGCAGCAGAGCGCACGGTGGACGGAGCCTGTTCTAGCCCAGATGTGGAGAGTGCCTCTCCTCTGTCCAGAACACCCAAGGCAACTCTTAAAGGAGACCCTTAAAGGAAAAACAAAGTCCCCTAAGGGCCTTGGTTGAGCCCACATCTCCAATCCCTTACCTGTCCACCTGTCCCCCCGACGCCCGCTAGGTTTTACATTTCAAGCCGGTCATCTTCCCTGTCTTGGAGCCTTCGTGTGTGTTTGTCCTTTTCTACCTCATTGCTTAGATTCCTTTCCCGGAAGCAAGACTTATCTTGTGGCCTCTATGCTCAGGTGTTTTTTGTTTTTCTTACGATGCTTACCAATACCTGTTACTAGAATGGCTTATCTTGTTAGTTCTTGATGCTGTGAAGAATTACCTGTGAGGATAACTTAAGAGATGGTGGAGCTGTTGACTGCCATGGTTTCAGGGGCTGAGTCCACGCTTGCTTAACCTCATCCCTGTGGGCAGAGTATGCTAAAGATGGTCAGAACCACAGCTGCTCTCGCCATACTGCCAGGAGGCACACGGGGCAAGTGGGAGAAGCCAAGGACAAGATCTGCCCCCAAAGGTTACTCTCCAGGGCTCTGCCTTCTCTAACCAGGCTTTATCTCGTCTCAGTCTCCACCCCTGTTTGCGGTTCCCGTAGCTTGAATCTAGGACTCAATGTGGCTCAGTTGACAGAGTGCTTTCCTAGTGTGCACAAAGCCCTGGATTAGAAACCCAGCACCGCATCTGGTTACGGCCGGTGACAAAGCCTGTAGTCCCAGCATCGGGAGGTAGAGAGTCAAGAAAATCAGAAGTTCAAGGTCATCCTTGGCTGTATAGCAAGCTGAGGTCAGGATCGGCTATAAGAGAACCTGTCTCAAAATCAAAAACAATTATGGATCGACCAAAAGATTAATCCGTTGATTAAATCCAAGACCTCTTAACCCAACCACTCTTTACAACTCTCACCTCTACACATTGCGTCAGGCACCAAGCTTTCTTCAAGGCATGAGCCCTTGGAGAGGGTAGCCCACATTCAGACCACAGCAGTGCCATCTCCTCATCTAGAAGGTGCGCCCCACTGGGTCTACTCGCTCTCACACTTCCAGACCTGAGAGCATTCCTGTCGCACAGCTAGTGCTAACAAGTCTTCAGGAACTGAATGGATAAATACCAGAAAAGACAAGTGCTCATTGATCACAGTCAGCTTTGGCATACATCAGAATTGAGGGACATGCTCATTTCTGGACCCATGACCAGGACTTCTGAGTAGTTAGGTCAGGGAGAGGGCTTAGGAATCCGCATTTTAACATATATCTTGGTGATCATGCAGCTGTCAACAGAGTGGACCCTTCAGAAACACTGTGACAATGCTAGTCTATAAACCAATGGGAGGAAGCTGTATTCTAGGCAGCTATTGTGAGTGTGAGAGTGGTCGGGGGTGTCTGTGTGTGGTCAGAGTGTATGTGTGTGACTGGTGTGTCTGTGTCATTGGTGAATGTGTCTGGGGAGTTGTGTGGTCAGTGTGTGTGTGTGTGTGTGTGTGTGTGTGGTCGGGGTATGTGTGGGCAGCAGGTGTGTGTGGGTGTGGTCAGTATGTGTGTGTGTGGTGGGGTGTCTGTGTGTGTGGTCGGGATGTGTGTGTGTGGTCTGGTTATGCATGTGTGTGTGTGTGTGTATGGCTGGTGTGCATGTCTGTGGTTGGGGTGCGTGTCTGGTCGTGGTGTGTGTGTCTCGTGGTGTGTGTGTGGTCAGGGTGTTGTGTGTCTGTGTGTATGGTCAGTGTGTGTGTAGAGGCCAGAGGTCAGTTGCAGTGAACTGCTTGTCTCTTCCCCAGCGGTGGGATTCCAAGTACATGCTACCACATCTGGCTTTTTTATGAGGGTACAGGGGATCGAACTCAAACCCTCATGTTTGTACTGCAAGTACCATCTCTCCAGCATAGCAGCCAGCAGTCAGTACTTTTAACACAATGGGCATTTGTCTGGGTGGAAATTAGGGTTTCCTTCAGTAGGAGCTGTTGTTTAGTGGCAACTATAGTCTTCCTATAGGAGAAGACTGGGAATCTGCTTTGGGAAGAGGCCCAGTGGCCCTCCTTTCATCCCTCCTACTTACGTCTTAAGGCCTTGGGCACTCATTGCCCCAGAAGAGGGAGGTAAGAACTTTTCCACAATGTGGCTGTCCCTCCCACGCACCCCATCACCGCCACACACCCGGAAAGAGCTGAACTCAGACAGTCAGCGCTCTGGGAGCTAAGCCGCGGTCCCCTTCGCCAAGAGCAACCTGGTTCTTACGGCATTCCTTCAGGGATCATTGTTGCCCTGTGAAAGAATCTTTACCAATTCCTGTTTTTTTTTTTCTTTTTGTGAACCTTCAGCAAACAGTAAGTTTCATTTAATAGCACTGGGGCTGAGGACCAGGGGCCCTTGCAGTGACGCTGTCCCTGGGCTTTGGTGAGGGTGTTCTGTGTAGCACAGAGTAAATCATCCGTACTTGAAGTGTTCTGTTCCTTTAACTCTAGAATAAAACTCAGTCTCGCATGGCACTGGCTTTCTCATTTTCCTATTGTTCATTCAGATGCTGGAATATTTCAGCTGGCTTGTTTGTCCCCGATAGTATTATTATTTTCCCCGCAGTATTTTAAACAAATGATGTGAACCTAAGAAATCTGACTTCCAAATTGTACTGTGTCTCTCCAAGAACTAAGTTCATGAAATCAGCAGTGGCTTTGTCTGTGGCTCTTACACTTTCCACAAGAACTGCGGCAGTTTCCAAATGTCCTTTACATTTTAATCTGCATTGCTAACTTCTTGGCTGGGTGTAGGCTAAATGTCAACATGAAGGAAATTCTAGTAAATCTGATATTGAAGCCCTGTCACCCCCTTCGTCCTTCTTTCTAGACACCCAGGGAATATACACATTAGTGTATACACACACACAAACACACGTACACACACACATGTGTTTGCATATACCCCAGACAATGAAGACCATTACAAGGAATTTGGAGATCAATTGACAGGTTCTTAGGACTTTTCTTATTGTACCCCCCCTGTTGCTTTGATTTGGGGAGACAGAAAACAAGCTCATGGGCCATTTTGAATCAACACAGTCAACAACCCTGAGATTCAAGTTCCTAACTAAGGCTCATCTTGTTTGAGTACTGAGTCCCATGCTTTGTGCTAAACATTGTGATTAGTGTTCTTGCTTCATGGACAGCTCCAAACCCAATTATGTACGCAGTACCATTTCTGTTTCATAGGTGCAAAAGCCAAGGCAGGCCTCCAGGCTTAGCAACTTTGCCAAGTTCACCGTGCTAACAGCAGAACTGGATGTGGCCTAGAGATCAGCCACACTCATGACTTTCTTATGCTTCTGCAAGACCTAGACGGTATCATGAGAGGGGGGATATTTGGAGTAAAGGGGCCGTGAGCAAGGGCCAGCCTTATATCAGACTATAAATTTGAGAAAGTAATTTGGGCTTTTAAATTTCTCCTCTGTGTTTTATGCCTATAGAACCTCACCGGTATTAAGAATTTCTCATAAGATAACAAACAGGAAGGCATTTTTCAAACGGATGCCCTGGAGAGCGTGATTGCCACAGGAGAAGTCCCGTGTGACTTTGTGTTATGTATGGCTCTGACTCGCTTTCCTTCTGACTGAAATGTAACAACAGACAAAAAGCCAGAATTCCAGCCTCGGGGGTTGGGTTTCACATCACAGGGCAGAATTCCAGCAGCTGTGAATCTAGGGTCAGGCTGTGCGTGCTGAGGGGCGAGGCGTGTGTGTCGTACTGTGCAGGACATAAACAACGCAGGCAGTGTACCTTTCCAGGACAGAGGAGGAAAGGACGCTCAGTGCCTCCTTATGTTTATAGAGCAGTAATTCTTCCCGAGCTCTGCTCACACCACGCTGTGTTTACAGTCTCTGGAGAGAGTGCTCACATGCACCAAGATGTCAGTGCAGCCAGAGAGACTCTCACTACTTAAACTACAGGAGCACAGGCATTTGGTTTATGATTTGTGAGGTTTTCTGCTTGGGTTTTGTTTTTTTTCTATGACAGTTTCAGGCATATAGACTGCGTTGATTGCTCTCCCCTCATCTTCCTCCCACCCGTTACCCTCCTCTTCCTCCCTACAAATGCCTTTCCCACATTCATGTCTCTTTGTTTTGTGGCTACTGTGTGTCGTAATCAGGACTGTCTGTGTGACCACGGGTTTGGAGCTATTCCTTGACACCTGTGGGTGCATTAGTGGGTACACCATGGAAGATAAATCCCGCTCCCCCATTGGGCCCCTCAGGAGCCCATAGTTCAGCAGGGACCACTAGGGCCATTGGAGCTCCTCATGGGTTTATGGTTGACTGTTGACTGCTGTCATCTTCGGCAGGCCCTTTGTGTGGCCAGGGGCTGTGAGAGTGTGATTGCATTGGCTGTGCCGTGTGCAGGACGGCATTTCTCAGCCCATCTCCATCTCCGGCTCTTACATCCTTCCTACTCTGCCTTCCAGATTGTTCCCTGAGCTTCAGAAGAGATGGTATGACTGACCTGTGTGGGATGGAGAACCTTCCCAGTCATGTGTCTGTAGTCACCCCCATCCTTGGTGGAGAGCTTTCGCTGATAAGGAGGGAGAGGATAGTGACACTTGTCTACTGTGAACACTAGTCTTCAAGGGTGGGTACTGCACAAACACAAATGTTAAAAGGGCACACGCCTGACAAGGAGTTAATTCCCAAAACATATGAGCAACTCAAACAACTTAAATAAGAAAAACTACTGGCTTTAAGTGCTTGAAATGTCGTTTTCTCAAAAAAAAAAAAAGTACAAAGTGGCCAACAGGTGCCTGAAAAACTGTCTATTGTCACTGATAATCAGAGGAATGCAAATCGAAATCACCCCGAAAAATTGCCTCACCATTGTCAGGATGTCAAGTGTATGTGTATATATATANTATGAACCAGGTGTGTGTGGTCTGTAACCCCAGTTACTGGGGGCATCAAGGCAGGAGTATTTTAAGTCCAAGGCCAACCTTAGCAGCACAGAGAGATCCCTCTCTGGAAAAGAAACATGACAGATGTTGGCCAGGGCCTAGAAGGACTTGGAGAATCAGAAACACTTGGCACACCTATGAGAACCATACACCTGGTGTGGCTACTGTGGAAACCGGTGTAGAGGCTCCTTGTAAAGTTAGGACTAGAGCGACTGTCCAGTCCAGAAATCCCACTGATGGCATGTATCCAGAGCCATTGACAGCAGAGCTGAAAACACATCATGTTGCTCCTCAGGCAGAAAACACTCTTCTCAGGCAGAGAGATGATGGCTCAGCATCTCACTGTTACTGCATGCTTTAACTTTTTATTTATTCCTTGAGCATGTCATACATTTTCACCATATCTCCTCCCAGATCTTCCCTGCTCTCTACCCACCTAACTAAATGTTCTTTCCCTCTTTAAAAAAATGAAAGGACAAACAGAAAGCCTAAATTTATGGAATCCAATTTGTGCTGTCCAGCAGCTCTGGAGCAGGGGCCCACCCAGAGTGTGTGGCTCCCTTGGAGGAAACTGTCCCCTTCGCTCTCCTTTCAGGTAATTTTGAATCATTTCTTATGTAGGGGTACCGCTTTGTGCCCACTGCCCCTCCTTTGTGCTGGGGATTTTTTTTCTGGCTTGTGCAGGTCTTGCGTGTCACAGTCTGGGAGTTCATATATGAACCTGTATGCTCTGTTGTGCCTGGAAAATGCTATTTCCTTAAACTCGTCTGCGACCCATATTGCTCTTACTTTCTGCCCCCTCGTGTGTCTTCACAGATCCCCAAGTCATGGATGGAGGGGTGTGATACAGACACCCCTAAGGCTCCCACTCTCGCCTCATCATCCGGCTGTGGGTTGATGTACTGGTCTATGGTGAGAACATGTGTCTGTCATGAGGAATCATTTCTTGTCATATTCCTTAGGCAGACTACAGTGGGACATTTCCACAGGGCCTGTGACCTGTGTAGCCTCAGCAATCTCACTGTGAGCTATAATAACAACCTGCTTGGAAGATATGCCCACTGGTACAGTAGGGGCAAGAATGTCAGGGGAGTGCCAGGCCACTCTGTAAATAATGTAAATAATTTGGCCTTAAGGAGATGGAACCATACCTGATGTTAATGAGGCCAAGAACCTGAGGCGACAGGCGCTTCTTGCATTTCAGAGGACCCAAGTTTGGTTCCCAACACCTGTGTTGGATGGCAATCATATGCTTGCAATTCCAGCCCTAGGGGGAACATGACACCCTCTTCTGGCATCTGCAGGCAACTGCACTCACACACATATGCCCACATAAACACACATACACACACACACACATACACACACACCTAAAAATAAAATAAATCTTTTAAAAGAAAAGAAAACAGAATTCATCTTAGTTAATTTTACTACATTGTTTTATTCTGGAATATTCTATATAAAGACGTTTAATAAGGGAGAAATGAATTCTAAATGAAAAAGGTATATCTGCTGCTAGTTACGTCAGCTGACTCCCTGCAAAAGGGACAACTTGAGATCAGGTTAACATCGGAAAAATTGAGATCTTATTATTGGGAAAACAACAGCATGAATATTCATATTGTACGTAACAGACTTCATTGATGCATGATTAATAAAATCTCAGGGAAATTGGGGTTCAACCTGAAGATCCAAAAGCAAAACAGTCAGACACTGGCTCTTACCTCAACTTCAGTTTGAAATGGCGATTCTGCCTCCAGGAATCTCAGATGAGACTGAGCCTGAGAGCTGTCTCCTCCCGTTTTATAATCCTCTCTAGTTCTGTGATTGATTAAAGGCATGTACTACCTGGTTTCTATGGCAAACTAGTGTGGCTGCTGGGATTAAAGGTGTGGGTCACCACTGCCTGGTCTGTAAATCTGACCAGTGGAGGCTGTGTTACTCTCTGATCTTCATGTAAGCTTTTTATTAAAATACAATCGTTTTTAAACTTTTCACCCAGGGCAAATGTCTTAGGGTTTCTATTGCTGTGAAGAGACACTCTGGCCACAGCAGCTCTTATAAAGAAAAGCATATTAATTGGAGTGGCTTACAGTTTCAGAAGTTTAGTCCATTATCATGGTGGCACATGGCAGTGTGCAGGCAGACATGGTGCTGGAGAAGGAGCTGAGAGTTCTAATTCTTGATCCACAGGCAACAGGAAGTGGTTTGTGTCACTGGGTGTAGCTCAAAGCCCACCTCCACAGTCACACACTTCCTCCACAAGGCCACACCTACTCCAATAAGGCCACACCTCCTGTCTTAGCGTGTTTATTGCTGTGAAGAGACACCATGACCACACAACTCTTATAAAGTAAAATATTTAATTGGGGTGTCTTGCAGTTTCAGAGGCTCAGTCCATTATCATCATGATGGAGACCAAAGCAGCCTGTAGGCAGGCGTGGTACTGGAGCAGAGAGCACTACATCTGGCAGGCAGTAGGAAGTCAATGGAGAGTCACACTGAGGGAAGCTTGGACAGAAAGGACCTCGAAGCCCTCCTCCACAGTGACCTGTTTCCTCCAAAGCCACACCACTCCGACAAGGTCACACTTCCTAATAGCATCACTCCCTATGAGATTATGGGGGCCAATTACATCCAAACCACCACACCTCCTAATAGTGCCACTCCCTTTGGGGACCATTTTCTTCCAAACCACCCCAGCAAAGGAGCTTTTTATAAGACTTGAGTTCCCAGTTGGGGGATTGGGAACAATAAAGCCTACACTTGTATCGTGACTACTCTTTCTGAGGGATTGCTCAGAGGTTCGAATCTTGATAAGACTCACTATCGTGGCTCCTCATCACCAACCCTGTCCCTTATCAGTTATCTTGACAGTCCCAATTACTGCTTACATGTGGTATGAGGGAGCATGTTGTGGTGAACCCATGTAACAATCCAGGAAACACACATGCTACTGGTGAAGTTTTCAGGGCAGTGTGTCAGGAAGATGGATGGAAAATCTTCATGAGGATGTGGAAGCTGCATTAAGCCAGTCTGGAGGCTTTGGCAGGTGGAATTCCTACTCAAACTGAGTTAAGGAAACTTATTTCACAGAGCAAGAAACACAAAGCCAGGTGGGCTCCAGATGTGAGCCAACAGGTCTTCATTCTCACCCATTCTCACAATCACCTTGCCCTGTAGTGAATGGGGGGAGCGGGCCCTGCTTTTCGTCTGGCCCAGCTCCCGCAC
>LOEQ01000012.1:1084502-1095527 GCA_001685075.1 Bramus lutescens
TCCTTCCTTCCCTCCCCACTTCTTTCCTCTCCCTGCCCCCGCCAATCCTTCTTTCTGTTTTCCTACACTGAGAAGTAAAGTTAGGAATATCTCATTAGCCAATAAATAGATAAGCTTGGACCAACACAACTGTTCAGAAAAGTGTCATATCTATATAGATATGAAATCATACACAGAGATACCAGCTTCAGGGGGACAAAGCCACACCGTTGTTAACCTCACCATCACATTTCTTGTGGCTTACCTTATTCTTTGGGTTATATGAGGGGCTGTAAGAACAAACACCATTGGCGTTTCATCTTCTTGAGCATGCAGGGTCCTGGGCAAGGTGCTGGGGTTTGGGAAGATGTTTGAGGTTAGTATGGTCACAGGTAACACTGGTGTTATTGGCCAGTGTGGACCTGTCAAGCAGCTTTGGGAGGCAGCAGATTGCAGCCACAAAGGCTGGATTCAAACCTACATTTCCACCCTGAGTGATCTCTGTAAACTAGCCAGAGGGTCACTGCTGTGGAACAATGGTCTCTACCCTGTCACTTGTATTTAAAATAAACGTTGATTGGCCAGTAGCCAGGCAGAAAGTAGAGTCAGGGCAAAGAGAATTCTGGGAAGAGGGAAGTTTTGGTCTGCAGTTGTGACCTAGACATAGAACCAGCAAGATATGACTGCCTTGCTGAAAAAGGTACCAAGTCATTTGCCTCACACAGACAAGTATCATGGGCTAATATAAGTTATAAGAGTTAATAAGAAGCTGGAGCTAATAGGCCAATCAGTTTATAACTAATGTAGACCTCTGTGTGATTTCTTTGGGTCTTAAGGACTGTAGGAATCGGGCAGGACAAAACACCTCAGCCAACAGGTTCCCTTTATCATTCATAAAGCCAGGGATCTTTGGTTCACTCAGCCCCTTGGCAATGACTTTAAGTACAGTAGCCCTTGTTTTGAAGACAGGGCCACACTACAAAAAATAGCCTGGTCTCTGACTTGCCTGGCTCTTGTTTCAGCCTCCAAGGTACAGGATTATTTGTGTGTATCACTTTGCCTGCCAAAAACAGATGTTTTTAAATCAATTTTATTTTTATTATGAAGACTTAGAATCTCAATGTGATAAGTTATGCTCTATCCCCCCACACACACCTTCAGCTTTAAAAAATATTTATTTTATGTGTATGGGTGTCTCACCTCCATATATGTTTGAGCACCACTTATGTGCCTGGTGCCCAAGAAGGCCAGAAAAGGGGGTTGTAAATTCTGGGACGTGAGTTATAGATGGTTGTAAGCCACCATGTGGGTGCTGAGAATTGAACTCAGGTCCTCTAGAAGAACAGCCAGCTTTTGTTTGTTTGTTTGTTTGTTTGTTTGTTTTTTCCAGACAGGGTCTCTCTATTTAACATCCCTAGCTGTCCTGGAACCACTTCGTAGACCAGGCTGGCCTGGAGCTCATTGAGATCCGCCTGTCTCTGCCTTCCAAGGGCTGGGATTACAGGCGTGCACCGCCGCCACCACTACTTGGTTCCAACTTTATTTTTGAGACAAACTCTTGCAATGGAGCCTGTGTTGGCCTTAAGCTCCCAGAGGTCCCTGCCTGCCTCACCCTTCCAAGCCCTGTGGCTACATTGTATCACCACACCCAGACATTGTGCTCCTTTGCAAGTTTCTTTTTAAAGCAATCTACTAGGGTTGTTTTTGTTTCTTTTGTTTATAAAAATCTCTGCTTTAAAAAATATGGAACGATCCTCGGTTAAGGGATGGTAAATAAATCAACCATTAGGTTAATTATGCAAGCCTCATCACAGGTACGCGTTCTTAATTTTCTCAGCCAATAGAAGTGTTTTCATGAGGAACACATGTCAGTCAGTACGTCAAATCTGTGCACGATATAAGGAGAAAAAGCTCTAGGAAAAATGAAAACATCTCACCTAGGTTCTGCTCTTCATCAGTTTGGATGATTTGAACCCAAAAGAGGAAGTGCCAGAGTGAAAGGCTGGTGGCTCGGGGTCAAAGAGGTAGGAAGTGGAAGGGCTTCCATTTCAGAAAAGACTGAAGAGGTTTTCCACAAGGAAAGATTCACACAGGAAAGGCCTGGCCACTGAGAGTGTGGCACCCGTGGTCGGTCCTAATCCCCTGATGGCAACTGATAACCCCTTTTGTGTGCAGGCCCAGGGCTTCCTGCCAGGAAGCCTTGGCCCCAAAGCAGGGATAAGGCTGGCCTGGGAGCAAGAGCTGTGGGGATGTCCCACCACTGCCTCCCAGTCCGAGGGGAGGGTGGGCTCCTTTTCCCAGAACTGCAAAGTCAGAGAGGTCAAGCTGACACGGAATTGTCCGCCCTCCGCCCGGTGTCCCTCCTTCAAACAGGCCTGCCAATCATCTGGTGATGCCTGAGGAGGCAGGTGAGAGATAATGAGTGAGTTTGGGGTCATGGTGAGATCAAGACCAGGGCTTACAAGGTGCTTTGTGGGAGGTGGTGAGGCGAGAACGTTCTCTTCCTTTGCACCCTTATTTTCACTTAATATTTTTTTTACTAAGATGGTTAATAATTTAGCTAGCAAGTGAAGACAAAATAAATTTGAGTTTTTATAAAATTTGTTTATGTCAGCAATTGTGATAAAGAAGTCCCAGTAGGAGCTCTCTTTGGGGTCTTGTTGGCATACTAAAATTACCCACTTTTTTAAAAATTAATATATTTTTTTACAGACCTATCTCAGTTTCCCCTCCCTCTTCTCCTCCTGCTCCCTCCTTCCCCCACCCCACCCCCATCCGCTCCTCAGAGAGGTTAAAGCCTCCTTTGGGAAGTCAACTAAGTCTGTCCCTTCTCCTTGAGGCAGGACCAAGCCCCCCCTCCCACCATCGTGCCTAGACTGAGCGAGATTTCTCTATATAGGGAATGAAAAATCACTCCTATTTTGCCATATAATAACAAATGTATTAGTGTTCTAATGTGCTTTCTCCTGGACACCCCTTTCAATGCCTCGGTCAATATGTATTGAGGATATATCATTTTATTTGCATTTTTAGTTATTGCATTATTTATTGTATGTGTAGGTGTGTGCATGCTGTGTGCGTTTGTTTTCTTGTGTGCCGTGTTGAACGTGTCAGAGGACAGCTTGCAGGGTCCTTTCTCATTCCGCAGTGTGGGTCTCAGGGATCAGACTCAGGTCACTGGGTTTGGCAGCGAGCGTGCTCGCTTGTTGAAACATCTCACGTTCTGCTGCCTGCTTCTCTCCTGGCTGTATATTAAGCAAGTGTTTGAGGTGTGACTCAGTGGTAGAGCACGACAGGCCATCTTGTTACAGCTTTCAGTTCTCCCTGCCTGCCGAGAACGGAGCCACCCTACCTTGACCTGGGCTGAGCAGTATGGTTCTTTATTTGGTGAATAGTTTTGGAAATCCACTGTTTCAGGAGTAGAGAACGTAATCTCTGCTCTCCTGCTGATGCTGTTGTGTGTGTGTGTGGGGGGGGTATTTGCTCTTTGGAGGCTCAGGACCACGTCACCACAATTTCAAATCTCTCTGTTCTCTACACAGAATTAATCTGATCTCCTCTTGCTAACGGCTCGAGACACCTGTCTGATGTTTTGTGGCTGGAACACACTGCTGCTAAGATGAAAACTCAGTGCCTGGCCTTCTAAACTGCAGGAGAAACTGACCAAATCTCAAAACTGAGAGTCAATGAGACACCATGGCTCACGTGTATTCTGGACAGAGAGGCTCCCGTCTGGAGAGAATCCTGCTGAGGCCTCCTGTTCCTTCCTTTAGTTTGCACACTAGATCTTAGTACCCCTTCGCTCTTCGTCAAATTCCCTGCTACAGACCACAGTCTTGGTGTCAAGACGCTAAGGTGGGAACAGTAGGAGTCTTGTAGAGGTTTAAATGGACGGATGGAGCTTATGCCCTGGCAATGCTGAAGCAGGCATGGACAGCCCATCTATGGCGGTTGTTACAAACACAAAGAGCAGCAAATGCTGGTAGGGATGTGGACAGTGAGGAACCCCTGTCTGCTGGTGGTTCGAGTGTAAACTGGTCTGGCCACTGTAACAGTCAGTATGGAAGGGTCTCAAAAACTAAAAATAGCTGTGCCGTCTGACCCAGTCTGGCCACTCCTGGTAGTTACCTCTGAAGACTCCAAGGCCACATATGGGAGAGATGCTTGTACATCAGCGTTTATCGCAGCACAGAGCGATGTGGTCTCTACACACCCGGTATATTCCTTTTCAGTCATAAAGGAGAATGAAGCTATGTCATTGTGCCACATGAAGGAAATGGATGCAATCAAAGATAATCCTTTTAAATGAATTAAATATGCCTCAGAAAGACAAATGCCACATTTTTTCTCATTTCTGAGAGCCTAGCTTTTTATAGAGACGCGGAATCATATTGGTACAGATGTTGTGAAAGTAGAAACAACTGTCTAGGGGATCAAGGGACCAAAGGGAGGGTGGGAGGGAGGAGGAAGCGAGTGGCTGGGAACGGGGCAGATATTCTCAAAGAACATTTTATACTTGCGTGAAAATGACTGGATTTGTGCAACCCGTAATAAGATTTTAAAATATATTTTTAAATGACTGCCTGCTGTGGGGTGTGGAGAGGTCGGTGGGTTGCTTTTGGTCTGTTACAGGGCTTCACTAATCCTTGTGACTGACTTTAGAGCCAATCCAGCTGAACACTGTGTGATAAAGACCTGCAAGGTGCTAATTAATGGAGGGTTTGATAAACTGTAGTGCAGATCTGATGGTTCTCAAGTTAGCTTAAAATCCTCTCAGCTGTTTGTCCTCCAGCTTCAAAACAAGCTGCAAACTGTGGGAAATGGCTCCTAGAATTCCCCAAAATGAGGACCCTGTGGGAAATGCAGCTTGGGAGCTGTGGAGGGGGGCAAGTTGAGAGACCATGAAGACAGGTGGAGGGTCTGGCTGGGTTTTCTGTGGCTTCATCTATCACCAGCAGGTTCTAGAGCCAGCTGGATCTCTCCCTTCTCAGGGCTTCAGTTTTCTTTTTTATAAGAGGAGGGTCACATCCTGAGAACTTTTTCTGTGAAAAACGTTGAACTGTGGTTTTGCAGGCTCTCTTCCCTGGGCTATCTCCTGCTATCACCGATCAGAAAGCTTCTAACTGGCAGAAGCTCACTCAGCCCTGAAGCCTGGGGAGCCTGAGGTTAAGGGGCCGATCTGCTGAGAGCCTTGTCCTGCACCCAGCATGGCAGAAGGCTTCATGTCCAGAGAGAGCTGATAGCTTGACCACAGGTCTGCACTGGCAACAACTGGTCCACCCCCACTACAGAGGCAGCCTTCTGTTCACCTCATAACCTGCCACAAGGCTCTGCCTCTCAGCACTGTTACATTGGGGTTTGAGCTTCCAGCACTTAACTCTGGGGTGCACATTCAAACTACAGGGTCTAAAAATATATTTATTAATAATATTGATAGTCAAAGGACATAAAAATAAATAATTGTTTTCTTGAATCCCTTGTACTAAGCTTTTAGTTAAGTGCACAGGGCCATCACTGACATAATATTTTGAATGAGGTCATATGAATAATTTTTGTTGCCTGGTAATCTTCATCAGGGCTTTAGATAAGGTGGCTAACTTCTTTGGTAGTCCCCAGCGGAACCCCTGGGACTTGTCTCTTGTTCTAGTTTGTCCTGTTTGAAAGCTCTCTTGTCCCTTGCCTTGCTAGGCTCTTGGGGTCTGATAGTCACAGTTATGAGCGGTGTGGGGAAGGGGCCGGGACCCCACCTCCAGAACAAGGAGTTGCCCTGTTTGGGGGACCACTCTTCCTCCACTCTTAAAAAAGTCCTTTGCTCTATTTGGTGTTCTGGATCTAAACACTGGTCAGAACCCCCCCCCACAGGCCTCTCCTTGGGCTTCCAAGCGTGTGGGTCAGCTGTTCCTCTCAGCCCGCATCTCCTTCATGACTCCACCTTGGAGCCTTTCATCCGTTCTGGTAGGTGTATTTCATTTAGGGTTAAATTCTCAGTTCTCAGCCGCTGCAATACTGGCTGATGAAGGCCTACCCCAAGAACTGGCCTTGCATGAAGGGAATTGACTTCCACATGGCCACTTTGGTTTGGAACCACTGTGAACAGCTTCCTGTGAGGTGAGCTGAGGTCCGAGAGGTGGATGGGCTGAGTGCAAATCCAAAACCGGGCAATTCGAGCCAACACACCAGGAAACAGCATGCCGTGGTCTAGCCCATTGCTATCTGCTGGGAGAAAAGAGGCTGTTGTTTGAGGCCCGTAAGTTGGCTCGATGGTGGTGAAGGCTCTTGCCACCACACCCGATGATCTGAGCGCCCCCCAGGACCCAAGTAGTGAAAGGAGAGACGTGCCTATTGAGAGTTGTCCTTGGACCCCCACATGTGTGCACGTTTGCACACTCACACTCACAAACAAATCAAATAAAATGTAGCTTTAAAGAGGGAGGCAGCAGGAAGAAGACAGTTTTCACAAAAATCCACATTATCAACCTGAGGTTGCAGAAAGCTGCTCTGTAGAACCTGGCCAAGTGCCTACAAGAACAGGGACAAGAAAGGCCACTACTAACAACGTCCCAGGAATTCGCAAAGATCTGTATGTTATAACTCATTTTATCATCATAATTTTTATGACCCGGGTGCTTGTATATTATAGAGGATGGATCTGAAGCACAGAGAACTAGCTGCTTAGCCAGAGAGCAGCAGCGTCAGGATCCTGATCTAGTCTGCCTTCTCAACCTTGCTGTGGTGAAGGGCCCTCCTCTTCCTCTTGCCTGAGCTGGTCATTCCACCTATCCAAGTCTCTAGAGAAAAATCCTTCCTTCTGGATGCAATAGCCCTGCCTTGACAGGGTTCCCAGCTGTTATCCTGTCTTATAGTCTAGTACCACAGAAGGTAGAGGAAACGGGCTTCAGAATGAGCCCAGAGGCTGGGCCTGGTGCTTAGAAACCTTCCCATTACCAGAAGGATTGAAGAAGAATCTTCGTGGAAATAAAGGGTAGAACAGAGGGAGAGAAGAGCCAGCCAACTGTGCCTCAGCCTTGTTGGATCTTGTTGGACCTTGGTTTACAGGCCGAGGACCTTGAAGCTTGAATCAGGAGTCCAGTCAGAGCCAGTGACTCACTGGGCCCAGGGGCTCAGGAACACATCACACCAGGCTGAGACACGTCTCAAATGTTTGCCAGCTGAGCCCATCTGGCACTTGAGTTCTGAGCAAGAAGAGTGGGAGAGAGGAGGAGCCCTCAAGGCGCTGGTCAGGGAGAGCTCCGTCAGAAGTCACATCCAAGGCCAGCACAGGCATTGTGAGGGTGTCAAGGCTGAATCCAGCAGCTCCCCTAGCAAGAACCACACTCAGGTTTGCCCAGCCTCCCTCCAGCTCTGGTCAGCGCTGCCTGTTATCCCTAAGTGTCGAGGCAGGAGAAAGGGACACCCAAACTCCCTTGATGTTTCTTTTATTCTTTAAAAGGAAAGGAACTTTGTTTCCACTTGACTAAACAAAATTTTCACACTTGTAACTATTGAAATTTGGTTATAGGATTATTTAGTTCATGTCTGTCTTCACTGGACTGTGGATTCCATAGCCCTGTGTGTGTGTGTGTGTGTGTGTGTGTGTGTGTGCGTGTGTGTACTCCATACATGGGTGTTAGGTGGCAAACCCTTCCAGAACCCTGCAGTCTCGTCTTTAATTGGGGAGCAGTACGATGAAAGCCCCTCCCCCACTTCCCAGGGACCTAAGCTCAGCCGCTCTGATCTTTGCCCCCACTGACCCACCGCGCGGCCTTGTTTAACATTTGCAGAGCCAGCAACTGAAAATCCCCCTAGGAAAGTACCAGAGCTGGGGCCCAGGTCAGGTGGAGTCCCAAGGCCTCAGGAAGAGGCTCCCGGTCCCAGGAAGAGCTCAGGTATCAGGAGCCAAGCTGGGTAGACAGGACCTCTAGGAATCACTCCGGGGCAGTGTTACTCCCATGAAGAATTTGAGAAGTGAAGGGGTTGCTCTGCTTTTGAAAGGAATTGTCAGCAATCAGCAAGGGGAAAGCAACGGGGGCGGGGACGGATGCCTCTCCTCAGCGAGGGAGAGCCCTGGCTCGGAGTCAAGTTGGCCGCCTTCCAGGTTTTTATTTCTGGTGTTTGGTGGTTAAATAAAAAAAGCTTGTAAACTTAACTCCAGTTAGACCAAAAAAAAAAATTAACTATTTCAAATATTGATCCCGGATAATCCCTTCAGGCCTGGCAAGGAGACCACCCGCTGAGGGGGGAGGGGGCAGCAGGTGGGATCTGGTGGAGGGGCTGGGGCTCATGCAGTGGGCTGAGAGATTTGGGAAACTCTTGTTTTCTCCTTTGGGTACAGGTTTTTCTGTTCTGTCACCTGACTTCATATCACCCGTAGGATGCTGAGGACTAAGAGGCAAAGGACAATCAGCAGGCTTGTGTCTGCAAAAAGTGACCTGCCTCTTCCAGACAGCTCACAGCTGACAGGTCTACATTTGATGATGGTGACTTTTCTCTCGTCAGGAATAATACGTAAATATTTTTATATGATCAGTGAAAACGGCAGATTCTAAGAAAGGGAATTGGCAAGGCATATACACAGTTCGCCATAGTGGGAAAATTACCTAATACACAAGGGATGTTTGCTTGCTTGACAGCTGTCGAAAAATACAGTCAAAGCAGTGAGATGTGTTCAAGTCTTCCTGATTAGAAAATTGCCATTGTTAACTGTCGGAAAAACAGAAAGTCAACTGGAAAGCGACTCCAGCTGATCCTGAGTACGGGGACTGGTCATAGCTTTCTTAGAGGAGATGGTCCTACCAACACAGCGTACAACACATGGCTTTCCTCTACAGCGGGCACAGGAATGGCACAGCCAAGCACCTTGCCGAATAGTCCATCCTGCAGGTGTGGGGAGTAAGAGAAATGGGACAGACAACTGCGTGAATGGATCAATGAGAAAAAACTGATGAATGAATGCACTGATCAGGCATTCTGTGATAGTATTTCTTAATGATTGTCCGCTTGAGTTTTGCTTCTTCTAGGAATCCAGAGCTTGACTTGAATCAAGTATTTTGACTTAATTTAAGAATTAGGACAGCCAAGGCTATACAGAGAGACCCTGTCTTGAAAAACAAACAAGCAAAAAAGAATGTTGAACCCTAAGTATCTTTAACTTAAACCCCACCCCACTGTAGATGACACCCACAAGCCTGGCCCCTAAACCTGGGAAACAAAGAAACAAAAAACACAGATGAACAAAGAAATGATTGACAAGGCCTGGCCTTTGTTCCTAGTCTTCCCCATGGACCAGAGCGTGTAAGTGATAAAGGTTACCAGACTTTCGGTCCTCTCTTCTTTACCCAGTTCTTTCCTGCCTCCAAGCTCCCAGAGCAATCTAAACTTATTTAAAAAACAAACAAACAAACAACAAAAAAACCCCTCCACGTCCAACATTTCCTGTCTCCGCCCAGTCCAGCTCCTCGTTGTAACACCTACCCCCATCCATCTGCCTACCTCTGATCTTGGTCTCTCCTGTTCTAAGCCTAATGTCTTTACTGAAGTTTAGCAGGAGGTTGACCCGTGTGCTCTTGCAAGACGGGAGCAGGGGCTGGACAGAACGCTCTAGAAATCACAACACTGTCTTCAGTGGCTCGCCGTGGGAAAGAGAGAGAGAGGCACCATCTTCTATTCCCTCATTAGTAAAGGTCCTGCATTCCCAGCCTGACCTCTCTGTCTGTGTCCTGGCAGTAGTTCCTGTGCTGTTTGTCTGAGCACTCTGCGTTACCATAGGATTGCTGGGAGATATCTAACCAGAGATGTGAGCAGACCATTGGCTGTACTGTTTTAGAGTTCAGGGGATTTGTAAACACGAGAAGTCAGTCTAGGGATGTGTAGAGATCTTCCACATGACCGAATGACGTCACCTAGGAGATGATTCTCATTCTTTTTTAAAGTATGCATTGGTATTTGTGTACACCCATTGTCTACAATGACAAGTTTCATAAGGACATTTTCAAATGAGTACTTCATCTGTATCTTCTTCCCATCCTTCCCCTTCCTCTCTCCTATGTTCATGAGATTCCCCAGACAGCCTTGCTTCTGCTTCTGTCATATACAAACATGGTATGTAAATTTTATACATCTGTATAACCTTTATAGAATCTAGGCTCCACAAATGAAAGAAAAATCAGGAAGTGGTATGTATCTTTTGGGTCTGACTAATTTAGCTTTATTTTTAATGTCTACAGTTACATTCATCTTTCTGTAAATGACACAATTTCATTCATTATTTTGTTTCATTTTTGCATGTTTACGTATTTTTAGTGTGTGTGAATTCATGTTTCCGCATGTGTGGGCACACACATGTGTGTGAATGACTTGCTTCTATTTGGAGGCCCAAAGCTGATGTAGGGAGTCTTCAATTCCTCTCCTCTTTATTCACTGGGGGCAGGGTCACTCATTGAATTCAAAGCTTGCTAATTCTGGCTAGCCTAGCTGTCCTGCTTTTCCTAGAGTTCCTCTGTCTTCACCTTCTCAGTTCTGGTATTTTAGGTGACTGCCATGCCCGCCTGGCATTTTTGTGGGATCTGGAGAACTGAACTCGGTTTGCTACTCTTTGCCTGGAAAAAGCCATCTTTCCAGCTCACTGAGTATACATGTGATGTTTCCTTTATCCACGCCTTTGTTCATGGGTATTTAGACTGATTCCATAGCTTGGGCTGAGGTGAAGACTTACATAAAAACAGAGGTGGACACCTATTTCTGTGGTGTGTTGACTTAGGGTGTCTGTCAGGTGTATAATCAGGAGTAGTTTATCTCCAACTCAAACTCACAAGATCTCATAGCCTACCAACCAACTCTCCTTGTTACAGTGAAGCCTCCCCACTAATCCCTGAATCCTCCCATCTTGTTATAGCATCTCCCCATTAATCCCTGAATCCTCCCATCTTGTTATAGCATGTCCTCATTATCCCTGAATCCTCCCATCTTGTTATAGCATSTCCCCATTAATCCCTGAATCCTCCCATCTTGTTATAGCATGTCCCCATTATTCCCTGAATCCTCCCATCT
>LOEQ01000012.1:1131488-1142041 GCA_001685075.1 Bramus lutescens
GGGTGTGCCCTGTCCTTAGCTGGAGAAACTCTGATTCAGTAGCTGCTTGTGCACGGTGCTTGCTGCTCTCCGCAGTGGGACAACCTTAAACCAGGGATGGGAAATTGTAATTTGAAATGATTTATTTAAGAAAGCAAAAGAAGAATATTGCAGGAGGTGAAAATTACATGAAATTCAGGTTTGTACCAAAAGTGGTGTCCCGTGGTCATGTGCAGCACACATGATCTACAGCAATTTTCCTGCCACAGCAATAGAACCAGACACTTGAGACAGGGGCTGGACAGTCCCCAAACCAAATATATTATCTATCCAGTTTTTTTATAGAGAAAGAGTGAAGAGGCCCTGGCTCAGACACCACCTTTCTCTTTGGAGTTCAAAGTGGGATGTCCTAAGTGCCTCTCGGCTTTAACTTCATCATCATTCATAAAGGACACACTTAGTCTTTGGATTCATAGCAAAACAAAAAAGAACTTGTGGGATTTAGAACAAAATAATGCAAGTTGGTCTTTACAAAAATAAATAATAAGGTTGATAGTGTGAATGGAGACGAGAGTTCTTGGGGTTAACCATCGCAATCAGGCCAGGTCCAGTTCTGAGGAGGTAACCATCATGGACCCCTGAATCTAAATGTCATGGTGGCCCTTTGAGGAGACATTCAAGTTATACATCAATACAATTACTAAGAAAATTAAGGTATCTTAAAAAATTAATCCAGGAGCCAGGCACAGTGTATGATTCTGTATCCCAACCCCTGGGAGATGGATGCAGAATGGCTCTGGGTTTGAGAACAGCTTAGACACACAGTGGCCTCAGGCCTGTTTGACCCACTTAATGAGAACCTGCTTGTGACGGTTTGGTTTGAAGGTTGTCTCACCGATGGAATGTCAAGATTGGATTGGGTGGTCTGTGGGGGGCTGTCTTAAGTTAGCTGAGTTAGATTCAGCACAGTGTGGCAGGCATTATTCCTAGAACAAGGGCCCTACATTTGCATAATGGAGCAATGGCGTTGAGTGTAAGCAAGCAAGCAGCAGGTGTGCATACACTTCTCTCTGCTCTTGACAGCGGGTGTGATGTGACCAGATGTTTGCAGTTCCTGCGAGTTCTTCCCAGTGATAGACTAAATTAGGAGTATAAGCTAAATAAACCCCTCCTCTTCTACGTGGGTGGTTTTGTTTGGATACTTTATTATAGCAACAGAAGTAAAAACTAGAACAGTCTTAGGGAAAAATGATACAATTTAGGATGCAGAACTCAACAGTCATTAAGCTAACTATATAAGATACATTTTCTCGGGGCTAGACAGATGGCTCTTCTACAACAGCTGGGTTCCCAGCACCCACATGGTGGCTCATAATTATCTATAACTCTAGTTTCAGGGGTTCTGATGCTCTCTTCTGGTCTCTGAGCACACCAGACAGGCAAGCGGTGCACAGATAAATGTGAAGGCAAAACGCCCGCACACATAAAATAAGAAAATGCAAGTTTCTAGAGATGCGTTTCCTGGCTGGGGATGCAGCCTAGTTGGTAGGGTGCTTGCCTAAAATGCCCTTTCTTGGGTATCAGCTTATTGGCAGCAATAATAACACTAGCTCTGACATCTGTAGATTTGAACAATACTCTAAAGTAGACAAAAGGTCTCCGTCTCTTACCTCGCACCCCTAGGAACTCTCTGAAGTGTGAGCATCTAACCACAAATCCACCTACTTTCACGAAGTAACGGTTTGGCTCACTGAACTAAGTGCGAAGGCATTTGAAGGTCTCAGCAGTGTGGATCATCAGCAAGGAGAATATACACACTTCTGGCAAGAGCTCCAACCAGCCTTCCACCTGCGGTTACGTTGTCACTCAGAATCCCCAAGTGGTTTGAAAAGAAGGATTCTCCCAGAGGGAGGACCTCACACGTGAGAATTTAGGTTTTATGGCAAGGTCTCTGTGATGGATGGTATTGTTTAAAAATGGACTTACGCTGTGATCTAATACTCCCCCTCACCCCAAATAGGGCCCTCACAGAGAGCTAAACAGAAACAACCCTGCCTTATGTCGAGTCTTGTCCTGACCATCCGTGCAGAGACAAGCTCCACACCGCAAAGCTGAGGCTCGAGGATTTACCAACTAACATTTCTTGTTCCCCAGTTCCCCATAACCCCGACTATAACAAAAATAGCTTCATCTCTTCCAGCGCCCTACAACTGAACCCGCCTGCTGAAAGGAAAGGAACAGCCATATTTATACTTAGGGAAAAGATTGTTAGAAAGGAATCCTAGATATTGCTGTAAAGAGAATTTTAACAGTTCTCTCTGCAGAAAGAATACACTATAATCAACATTCTGGATCAAATCTTCTCATATAGTCTGAACAAATTTTGGTTTACCTCTAGAACCAAAACCTCCCTCCCCAGATTGTCAGAACTAGCTTTCGCCAACTGGCGTGTCTGGGGTAGGTTATGCATGAGTAACTGACCACAGCTTTTGGCCTCCCATTTTAATTCAGTTCTTGTAAACATTGTAGGGCTGAGAAGGCCCACAAAGAAACAGGATGGGGGTTGGGGGAGTGATGACTTTGTGCGGCTTTTCAAGAGCGGGTTTTTTTTTCCCCTAACCTTACTCGGCTGATTCTGATCCTTGGCGCTGGGCTCTTTTCAGTATTTATGGCATACTTTGCATTGGCCTGTTAATTTATCTGCACTCTGCCACTAGACAATGGTCCTCACCCAGGGCAGGGGGCTCTTTGGAAATATGGAGGTTTCTAGAAATGAAGGATGATGCTAATTCTACAGGGCACCCACATCAGAGTTACCCAGCCCTAGGTGGGTGCTATTCAGAGTGAGAAACATTATACTATAAAGCCCTAATATTAGGGACTCAGAAAACGTGTTTTTGGAATAAACAATCCAAAGTATCATTTCACATCCTCTTGCTGGTCTTCTCCCAGAAGCCCAACACTTGCACTGCTCTCAGAGTAGTAAACCTAAACAATCATAAGCACTGGAGCCCTCCCTCAACAGTCTCCCTGTGTAGTCCTGCCGGGCCTTGAACTCACAGAGGTCTGGCTGCTTCTGCCTCCCAAGTGCTGGGATTAAAGGCGTGCGCCACCACGCCCAGCCTTCTCCTCAAGATCTTTTGGTGCTTCTTAGATTTCAGAGAGGTATCTCCTGGATTATTGATGGATGGAACTGTTTGGTTTCCTTCCACACAAATGGGCCACAGGAAGGGGTCAAACAAGATTCACTATGAATATGTAGTTGCTAAAACTGGATGGTGTGTTCCTGGAGGGCTCATTCTAATTTTACATACATTTAAAATCTTCTAAATAATAGGTTTTCAAAACTGCGAAGCAGCTGGAACGATGAGAGTTCTAAACCCTGCTCCCTCAGGGACCCAGACCTCGCTCGGTCAGCCAGCATTTCTAGTATTTCCCTCATCTCTGCTTTAACCTGACGACAAACTTTTTCTTTTCTTTTTTTTTTTAAGAGTATTTTTGGTTCTGGAAAATCCAAATGTGTTCCAAAATGTCACGCCTCTTTTAGATTAATTTCCAACTGACATTTGAAACAGTTTCCCAATACCTTCCTCTCCTAAAAGAACCCCAGTTTGACCGAGAGGAAAAGGAAGAAATCCACATTTACCAAGTGGTCATGATATGTAGGTGCTTTTATTTTCAAGTGTGGAGAAAATTCCAGAATTCCAAAAGTTTAACTTGCTAGGAATTAAAAGCTGAGTATAAATCATGGCAAAGCCAGGAAACCTGCCAATGTGCTGAAGCATTTCAGAGACGATGTCAGGATGGCACCACCTCAACTATTTTAATTGTTTTGCCATAAACCATAATACGCATCAGCTATTTGTGTTTTCTGCTTTTGTGTGTGCGTAAGTCATAAAGTCATAGAATGTCTGAGTTTGCACTTTTAAACACACCCTAATATTTTAACCCTGTCAAGAAATGTGTTTTCTTTTTTCTTTTTTTTTAAAATCTTTCATCTGACTTTCAGCTCATATTCTTTCGATTACTTGAGTACTGTCTTGATAACAGTGGGCCATGGCAGGAGGAGGCAGAAGACCAGGAGAGGATGGAGGGGAGGAAGCAGCTCTCTATAGTCCTGGCAGTTATCAAGAACCAGAATTAGCCTACATATGAAGGTCTGCAAAAAGGTGTAAAATCAAAGGAATGGTTTTGCATCCCGGTCTGCTACATACAGGAGTGCGGCCATGTTTGTTAAAGCATCCTCTCCACAAAGCCTCTGTGAGAACGAAACTCGATAACACCCTAAGCACTCAGGACAGGGCCTTGAGCAAAAGAAATGCTTTGTGAATGCTGGATCCTAATGGCCATCGCTAACACCTCAACAGTCTGGCATCTTCATCTATTGTTGAAGATTAAAGGAGCCCGATGATCAGCCAAGGCTGATTCCAAAGGACTTAGAGACCAAAGGTTCCACTAAAAAATGGTAGCCTATTGAAAGAATCTAGAATTATTCATGTAGCTTTGATGGCCACTTTCCCTGCCCACAGAGGAAGAAACACTGTCCGAAGATGCCATCATTATTGGTGGTGGTGGTTGCTACTCTTTGCCTGTATCTGTCGTCCCAGAATCCTCAACTGTAAAAAAAGAAAGACAGGCCAAAATGCCAAGGACAGCTGGCTCCATGGCAAGGACATCAGGAGGAACAGTACCTGGACAGTGAAGCTGCTGGGCACTCTTACCCCACAGGTCATCCCTGATCTCCCACTCCCAAAAAGAACATTAGTTACTGTCATTTAAATAAGCCACTGCTACTGGGCCAATGGTCACCTGCCTTTTCCCAAAATTATTCCAGTGCCCTGTGCGGCTGAGAGATTAGATTTCAGTGATCTACACGGAACAGAAATTATTTCAGAGCCAATGAAAATAAACACAAAAGGTAAAGGGAGCCATTATGGAGCCAAAACCCAGCAGCAAACCTCCCTCCTCCTGCCAAGGAAGATGAATTTGCATACAGCCTTGGGAAACTGCAGCTCAACCTCCTCACTTTGTTTCACAAACCTAAGCATAAACTGTTCACCCACTTGCTTCTCCACTAAAACCTCACCTCAGTTAGCGAATCTCATGAAATCGCTTTGATATCCGGTTAAAAAAACAACACCTTCCTCTTGAGCGTTTATGTAAAGAAAACACAGAGTGTTCAGTGTAACGACTCTAAGTTTAAATAAAAGTAATTACCTAATTTACAAGAGAAATTACTTAGAAAAATACCACTGGAGTTTAAAAAAAAGAATGAAAGAATTGCTGGAAGTTATAGTGTTGTAATATTAATGCCTAAGTACTGTCTGGCACGGGGCACAACCAGCTGCTGTGCTCTCAAAATAGGGTAAAGGTAAGGGACGGGAGCGAGGTGGCTGCTGCTATTGTTAACTACTTTTATAGCACAAAACACCGTCAGCTGTTGCTCAACTATGAATTCTTTGCAACACAATTTATTCCTATTCCTTTCCCCTAGTCTCAACGATAAGGGTAGCAGTATTTGGGCAACCCAGTTGAAGTGAGACTACCTACTGAATAACTGAGAGCCAACCAATAAAAGCCAAACAAACTACATTCAAGACAAACCCCAATAAACATCTGATAGGTACACCCAGCATCCAGAGTGGTTAGGAAATGAACTGAAATCTGCTTGCTCCTCCCAACAGCTCAGCCTGGTGTCATGGCTGCAAGGGCTTGCATGTCCCTGTTCTAACCTCTCCTTTCCAGATGAAGAACATGAACCGGGGAGGTTGTAAGGGGTTGCCATAGCCCGTTGGGTATGGAGGGAGTAAGGTCTGTGTCCTAACTTCCGGGTTGTGAGCCATTCTCTTCCCCATTGCTCCCCTGCCTCTTAGAAGGGGCGAGACACCTGGAATGGCCACCCCTTATTGAGAAACTGACCAGCACCCACCTGTGTCTTCTCTGGTAGCTCACGACTGCTCCAGAGCCACCTACTGCTAAGTCCTGCCAATCCTGGCCCCAAAGGACCATCCCAGGGCACCCTAAACCCTGATCTGGTGTCAGCACCAGCCACCATGGCTCCCTCTAACGCCCAGCAGCCGGGACTGAGCTGCTCACCGGCTTTTGCTAGGCTTCTCTCTGCCCTTCAGGGTGGCGGGACAAGGTCCACGATTGCAACGCTGCCATATCTCACCCTGGATGCTTGACACTCCTCTCATCCCGCTCACTCTGCCAGTCTTTTCTCAGCTTGACACCCTTTGAGAGCAAGGTTTCTGGAGAGCGGCAGGCTGTTTCTAGACAGGGAGGACGGCAGCTACTCAGATCACCCATGCAACATGCAGCCCCACCCCTCAGCTGTTGACAGCTGTCTGATACATCCTGGCTATCTCAGGTCCGTGGGGCTGTGCAGTCCTTGAAGTTTCCCCGCTGGTTGTCTGGGCCTGCCTGTCTGCCCTGGTGCTGACACCACACATTTTGGGACATGTCCCTCCTTCTTTCCTAGTCAGTATAGTTCAGTGAGTGTTCTTCCACATGAAGGAATGCAAACCCTGGGAATGAGGAGCAACCGAGTTCTGAAAACTCCTTTATAAATCTCAACTTCCTTCCAGTATTCCTAAATGGATGATGCTCACGGATGAGAACCCCTCCCAGAGGTATCTGCGGTCTTGATAAAGCATTACCGTAGCATGGAACGAGCAGAACCGTGAACACAGCACAGAAAGCTGGGCTGTGCAAGCGTGCAAGTCCCAGCACATCACAGACCCACAGGAGCACATCTGAAATGCAGCGGAGGGGAGCCCTGCAGAGCCAGCCTTTACAATGATGTCATTCTTTTGTGGATCGAACCCACTGTCTTCTAAGCCCTATCTAGCCCTCCTCCACTGAGCTGTTTCTACGGCCCCTCCATCTGTTCTTTAAAGAAGAATTTGTAAATAATTACACATAGCCAGTGGCAGAATAGGAACTCTCTTGGGGCAAAGAAGTATTTTCTATATTGACTGCCTTACACTATTTATTTTTACATTTATGTGTTCATTACAGGTGGATGTACATGCGTGTACCATGGAACACATGTGGATGGATGTCAGGACGACTTGGGGAAGTCAGATTTCTCATTCTACATCCTTGTGAGTTCAGGGATCAATGCAGCTTGTCAGGCTTCATGGCAAATACTTTAACCTGCTGAGCTATCTCACTAGCACTGGCTTGTCTTTGATTTTTTTGAACAAAACTGGACTTCGATTTACAGAACTTAATTTTTAAAAAACTTACTTACTCTGTGTGTGTGTGTGTGTATGCATCATATCATGCAAGTTAAGGTCAGATGACATTTACTACTGTGTGTAGCTCTGTGTGGAGGCACATGTACACCATGCAAATGAAGGTCAGAGGAAACATTACTCTGTGTGTCTGTGTGTGTGCATGTGATCCTATGGGTCATATGATGTAAGTGATGGTCAGAGGAATTGTTATTCTGTGCACGCATGTACATGTGTGTGTATATGTGTCATGCCATGCAAATGAAGTTCAGAGGAAACATCACTCCATGTGTCTGTGTGCATGCATGTGTGCATACGTGTCAAACCGTGCAGATGAAGGTCAGAGGAACCTTGCAGGAGTCATCTCTCTCCTTCACCATGTGGGTTTTGGGGATCTTTATGAGGAGCAGGTTTAGGCCCCCATTCTCACCTTTATAATCTGCTTGGTGGATCACAGCCAGGGGCTTGGTAAATGTCTTCTTATTCTGCATCATGGTCCAGATCATGGCGGCATCTAGAGAGGTGCAGGCCTCATCAGGACTCACGCACTGCAGAGAGGGCAGATTAAAGCAGTCATGGTTCATAGGAAAATCACAAGTCCTGCACACGGCTGTCTTCTGGTCCCTCACCAGAGAGCTCACGGCTGCTAACCATGGGGAAAACGGATTTGTGTGCTTCTCAGAGAACCCAAAATAATCAGGGAGATAGCAAGGCAGGCCTGGTATTTTTTCACTGTACTCGAAGATGCAAATGTCAACGGACAGCTTACAGATATCCTCCTCGGCCCTTTCCCACAAAGAGTTAAAGTTTCAGAATTCGTCTGACAAATGGGTGAACTACATATGTGATGTTCTTGGCCCTGTGCAGTAATGTCTTCTTTGTGATAACATCTATAATCTGTGATTATGGGAAACTGCATTTATTGCGTTATGATAGAATTTATATTTGTTGATAATTGTAAACATATTGTCATACTTGTTGGATTTTTTTTTTTTACATTCTACAAAATTAGGTTTCCCACAATCATCTTCTGTTTGTTTTGGTTTGGACTTTTCATTTTTTCCCCTGGTGCAAACATTTAACCTGGTACCTCACACATGCTCAATGCGTGTTCTACTGTGTCACCCAGGCATGGAAGTATGAGACCAGCAGTTTCTAGCTATTTTAAGTCTGGAAACTTATCAGGGACGTGACTGGAGGTGGAGGGTATCATATGTGAAAAAGTGTATGCTTCTCTGGGCCACACCCAAGCCAGATACACAGCCAACCCCTAGCACCCTGAAAAGAACTTTCCTGCAGAGGGAAAGGCATGTCATGGTGGGAAGAAGGCATGTTGTTGAAAAGATGCGAAATTCATTTCACTGCTATAGCTTCCTTGACTGTCTGGCTAGCCCTCCAGTTAAATGAGAGTGTACGATGCTGCCGCTGTCTCAGAGGCTGACCCTGGGCCAGACACTTAACTCACAGCAAAGGGCAGGGCAAGACTGGGTGATCATGGGTACCTTTTCCTAGAAGGTCACAGAAGTACTCAGGAGTTACTAGGAATAGGGAACCGCTGCCTTTGAGAAGAAGGCGGCAACAATTCCTCCTCAGCATCCTGCTTCCTTTGCTCTTCACCCAGGAGGGAAGTGTGGGTCACTTTCATTTCTAGAGGATTAAAGGTAGCAGTGGCTGTAGAAGCAGACAAGTGAGCAGAGCCTGAGTCTTTGGCTATGTTCCCTGAGGACTGGTAATCGGCTAATTTGTAGACAAAACTCAGCGACTTCTCGGGGAAATGATTCAAGGAATTCAGGTCAGTAGACAACTATTTAATAGGTATTTTCCCCTACCTACTTTTTCTTCCAGTCTCTGTATAAGAGAATTCTATAGATATAAACGCTACAGCTTGATTCTGGACTTCTGAGACACTAGTATATCCCAGATTCCAAGGGAATTAGAATCCAGTTTAGACTGTGTAACAGTTACAGAATAAACACACGGAGGAAATTATATGAAATCACATTAGCTCATAGAAATGAAGCAACAGCAGGAGATACCTGTTCCACACGAGTCAAACCTAACAAGGTGTCATAGTTGACCCAACTGAGCCCCTGCGGTGGCTGCTCCGACAAGGTCAAAGGGTTTTAATTTCTGTTATGGCAACAGAACATAGCCATTTAATATGGGCAACGGCACAAGGCAAATATGATGATCCGATAAGAAACCAGGCAAAAGTAAAATATTTGTTAATTTCCCTTAGAAATCCTCCCGAGATAAGGCCATCTTATAACCCACTCAGAGAAGGTCAAAAAAACAACTGCAATCCCAGTCTCAGTGGGACCTGGAAAAATTAATCCTCAACTGATCCCGTCCTTTCGATTCCTTGTTCTTCTGGCACAGCACGCTATCTGACCAACAGAGCCAGCGCCAGCCTCTCCCTCGGTGGAAATCATTCCTGGTTTATCACTCTAAAGTACAGTTAAGCATGTACAGAAAAACTAATTCAGTGTCAGGGTTTATTTTCTAAAACCCTAAAGCACATTGTTCCCTGTTGCTTCAACCAGAAGGCTTCAAAAACTCAAAACTACAACCTCAGCCTGCAGTAACTTGGATTCCACGTTCCCATTAGGGCGTCTCTTGACCTAAATATGCCCAAATAGCGGTCCAGACAGACAAGAGCCCACTCACCTTCGGCAGCTTCTGTGGGCCCTTCCTCCTGGTGCACAGCGTCAGCTCGCACTGTAGGAAAAGCAGGGAGGTATTGAACACGGACTTGAAGACAAAGCTGAAGCGCTTCGTGTCCACCTCAGCGTGTGGGACAGGGAAGCGCACTCTCTTGGAGCTGTAGAATTTCACAGACTCATCTTTGGGACAGATGTTCTCGATGATGGTATAATCAGACATCCTGTCTGGGTTTGAAAACGGAGAGACAAAGCAGGTTTGGATGGCAAACCCCAGTTCTTGGTCGGCCTTGGTGACGGATACCTGCCAAGGAACAAGATGGAGTCAGAAATGGCTGGTGTCTTACTTACTTTAGCCACCCAGACGCTATACTGACATAGTTCTTTGAGTAACATTGCTCTGTTTTCATAACATAGTTACAGTTCTCTAGCTGTGACAGAAACACACACTGATGAAATATTTCCCATTTAAACTTGACGCAAATGACAACAAACTGTTTAATTCAAACGCTGCAAGTTACAAATACAAAATGGGTTAAGTCTCTCTGGCCCTCTGTAAGCCCTTGGAGATAAAAAAGTAAAAGCAAATTATGCACCAAAGTGGATTTTCAGAAATAAGCACACACAGGCAAAGCCCGCAATGGTACAATAGCAGATTATGACCAGGACCAGTTTT
>LOEQ01000012.1:1142048-1153113 GCA_001685075.1 Bramus lutescens
TTTTTAATGCTGTAGCTCAGGACGGAGGAGAATCCACGTGCCAGAGGCAGGAAGGACTTACTCGAGAAAGCAATGCTAGGAGAGCGGGATGTCGTAGGTGCATCCCGCTTTGTCAGTAAGCAGGCTGTGGTTCTTTGTACCAGGGACAGTGTGACCTGGTGGCAGTCACCAACCTGGCACCAAACCAGCCTTGCCAAGAACTCTCCCGTCATTCTTTAATCTCCCCTCTCCGGGGGTGGGGTGTTAAAGGGAAAACTAACCTGGAGACATTTCCAACTCATTTGTATTTCCCTGTTACAAAGCATTGTGTGCGCTGTGTCCAAATCTTACTGAGGTTTCTTTTGTTTAGACACAGGAAGGAGTGCTTAGCCTAATGTAAACAGCATTCAAACCTCAGCTCTCCTGAACCCTGCTAGAATCCCTGCAGCAACACTGGCTTTACTGTCTGGTGACACGTGATGGCTGTGTGAACTCATCTGACTTCGGTTCCTCTTCCTTTGACTAAACTAAGTATAAATAATAAACTTCAACACTTTAGAGATAAAGTTAGTCCTCATCCATAGCACGCCCAAAAGATCCCACACTGGTAACTGTGGGACATTCAACACGGACATGAACAGAGGGAAAAGCTAATTATGATGTCACCACCGTGTTTAACATTCCGCAAACATTTACTTTCATTATCTTTCGGAGTTATTTCTGACGAACAGCTATTCTGTCCTAGGGAGATTACCAGGTAAGTTACATACATGTTACAAACACAAAGTGCCATTAACATGAACTCAGTCTCCCGTGTAAAACTATGTTGACTCTTTTCTCACTTTCCAAGGTAAGCAAAGGCAGAATGTCTGCCTAGACTGTCTCCTCAGAGAAGAAAAACCTTAGGTCCTGCTGCAGAATGGTAGGAAGATTATAGGCTTGGGGATGAGACCGGACCCAGGAATCCTCACGCTCTGCTCCTGACGTGTGGACCAAAAGCTCTCTTCCCACCTACAGGATGGCAGCAGCGATTAATGGAGAAAGTGCAGTTAGTGTGAGAAACAGCGACTAGAAAAGGTTCACACCAACAGCGTGGGTCCCAGCCGGTAAGAACTCCCGCTGTCAGCAGAGTGACTCTAGATGCCGACTAAGCCAGACGAACTGCCAGGCCTAAAGCAACAATGGCCATCTTGGGTTAAGGGAAAGAACTAGAGGAAGTGGAAGGTTCCAGAAAAGGCTAAGGAGGGCAGCTGGAGAAGAAACCAAGAAACGACTTTTCAGGTTAAGCCAGAGATTTATGAAGTTTTATTTGACTTAAGTAAAAAAAATTTTCCTACCAGAGGTGGAGTCGAAACAGGGAAAGAAAGATAGGGCGTGGCCAGTTGCTACCCTACTTAGCAAAACATTTACAGACGCTTTTGGGTTTCGGGTAGCTTCAATCAAGCTTAAACCACTTCATAACTACTCCCCAGTTCCAAATCCTTCTTAACATACTTGATATGTAAAACAGCAAAAAGTATTTGATCCACTTTTAAAATCCAATTTAACTATAAAAATATGATAAGTGAAAAGATATAGAACGGAACACTAGAGGGAAAATGCAGAAGAAACGGGAGAGGAAACCTCCCAACAACACGATTCAAGTAAGCGAGTACTTCAGGGCGAAGGAGAGAAAAAGGAAAATTCTGAGGGTGGGATACACAAGCAGATCAGCCACTGGCTGGCATAAATTGGCAAAGCCACAAAGGAACAGATCTAGGCATATGCTTGGAGAAGAGCAAGCTGTGGCTAAGTAGTGTCTTTTCCAACCTACGGCATAGTCAGGAGTCACTGAGTAATGAGGCTGTGGGCTGTGAACACAGAAAAGGCTGAGGAAAAGAGCCCTCTTGTAGAGGCAATCATGGTTGGGAACTACACACACACAGCAGTGGCTTCCCCCAAAGCGCTGCAATGCACGCACAATGTGGGGGGCAAGGGGAGAGACCGAATCCAGCATGACCTCAGAAAGCATCCTGGGCTACCTGGCTCCGCTCCAACCCAGTGCCCACGTGCACTGTCTGTCTTTGGAAATGACAAAGGTGCTCTGCAGTGATTGTCACCTAAGGAAGCTTCTCACCCCTCCCACTGTGAGGCACAACAGCAGCCAGCTGCTTCGCGCCAAAGCCAAAGATGCCTTTTGGTGAGACCAGCAGATGGTATGCCCAATGGGGTCGCGCCAAAGCCAAAGATGCCTTTCGGTGAGACCAGCAGATAGATGGTATGCCCAATGGGGTCACTACAGACTCTGCTCAGGACACACAGACGGCAGACGGCCTGCTGCCAAGGTCCATCTTCTCCAGAATGGATCTGTGAAGTTAGACACTGACATTGATACGGACTTATGTTTTCTTCCCTTTCAAATGACAAGCTGAGGCGCCATGACAGTGGCGCCTGGTGGCCAATAGCGTGGCCTCGAGAGGTAGGACTCCACAGCTGTGCTACTTTGGACTGCTTGAATCTTAATTTTCTCATTTGAAGGTCGGATCTTAAAAATAAGTTCACTCTTACAGGATCCCACTAACAAGTCAATTCATGATGATGATATTCACAGCTGCATTTGATACGTCATCAGACAGCTAGACTTCGTTATTACCACCACTGCCTAATATTTCCACAGACATATTTCAGATTTAAGCTCTGCTCACGACTGCTGTTGTAGGTGGGAAATGGCGTTGACAAATTTGGGAGGCGATT
Organism: Bramus lutescens; assembly: GCA_001685075.1. NCBI lineage: Eukaryota > Metazoa > Chordata > Mammalia > Rodentia > Cricetidae > Bramus > Bramus lutescens. The sequence continues at coordinate 1,144,761 of LOEQ01000012.1, forward strand.
TAGATAATGACTTGGCAGAAACAACTTCACACACAGACATGCACACATACGCACATGCATGCACACACACTACATACACACACGCACACACAGACACACATACACGCACGCACAGACACACACACGCATGCACACACAGACACACATACACGCACACACATACACGTGCACACGCACACACACAAGCACACACATGCGCATGCACACACACAGCTTCTCACTCGACAGTAAATCTAAGATAAAGTGTGAGGCAATCTGAAAGCATCCATGTCTAATCCTCACACTGAATCCCTAAAAGTGTGGACAACGAAACAAGTTGGGTGCTTTTACTGGTAGAGGTCACATTTTGCTCACTGTTTTCTTTTTGGCATTTACCAAAAAATACTACTACATCCATTTAGCATACGCCATAACATCCTAATATCCAATATCCCCCTCCTTTTTTGTTTTGTCAGAAAGTGACCTGGAAGAGTTTTTCTGAGCCACGCTGTTTCCTAGATGAAGGCATCAGCTAGTGTTACAGGAGCTGCATGCCCACGGCGAGCACTCTGTTCTTACCTCGACATAAACATGCCCGTTCTCTGCCACAGAGAAGACCCCAGGGGAAGGCACCAGAAAGAGGTCTGTGCTGTACAGCTCCATGTTGAAGGTGATATTTCCATCGAGCAGATCCTGGAAGCCACTGGGATTCCTCAGCTGCCGCAAGCTGCAGTTAAACTGGAACACCTCCAAGAAGACGAGGCTAGATCAGTCACATGCTGAGCTTTGGCCTTTTACATGCAATTTTATTGTTTTGACAGTTCCCAGTGAAGACAAACCAAATGAGCAATGTAATCCACAACAAATCAAAGCAAAACTCATATAGACATACCTTTACAGTTTTAGCTCGGCTCAGGGGGGCAGTTTCTCCTTCATCGGTGTCTCCTGAAAATCCACTGTCACCTGACTCCAAGTCTTCAAAGCCACCTGACCCGCTGCCGCTGCCATCCCCACGGGATGGCGTCTGTACCACAATCTAGAATGCAGGAGATGGACAGCATTGGTCATACAACCTCTGCACCCACAGAACAATTCAGTGCAAACAGAAAATCGGACTGGCCACTAACAACAGCAAGAGCAAATTCTCCAAACTTCTTAGGATTTTAAACCTCAAAGTGATGAGAAAGCACAGAAAAGCTCAACTCAAGCCAGAGATCTGAACCAAAATTTGGATTTTTTCCTTGCAAAAAATTATAGATTTATTTGTAACCATGTTGAATAATTGTAAGTTACGTCAAATAGTGGGGACACTAGACATGGAAGTGGAGGAGTGGGGCTGCTGACAGGCTTGTCCACATCTTGTGGGTCCTCAGGCACTTTTTAATTTGTATCAGTGTTCAGTCTTTTATAATGTCTGGATTGCATGCATGCATGCGTGAGTGCATGTGTGTGTGTGTCTGTGTGTGTGACAGTGTCACGTGACAGTTGGAGAACGCTTTGCAAGTCAGTTCTCTCCTTTCCCCGTATGTGGGTCCTGGGCACTGACTCATATTGTACGGCTTGGCAGCAGGTGCTTTTACCCACTGAGCAAACCACTGGTTCTATTTGGACCTTTTAAGGTTTGCAGAAAGTTTTGTTTTAGTGAGAAGCATGATGCCTAATGTTTTCATGTTCTTCTTTCCGGTCTTGCATACCCCTGCCCCTTTTTATTCTCAACCCTTCCCACTATCTTTTCTTGTGTGTACGGGTATAGAAAAGAAAATGTTCTAGTCACAACAATCTGTCTTACTTAACATTGGCTGAAATTATTGTAGTGGGTTAGTTCTGAATAGGATGGAAAAGTGACCCAAAGATCACAACTCCACAAATAAAATCCTAATTTATTTCCATTTCACATGGTTGAATTGTGAGCACAATGGAAAATAGAAACAAATAGGAAGCCTGAAGATTCCTACAAACTGCTGCGTCATTCATGGAAGGAGACAGAACAGGAGGAGCAAGAAGGCAGCCAACGAGCTGGTGACCCAAGAGTACACCATCAACATTCATAAGTGCATCCATGGTGTGGGTTTCAAGAGGCGTGCCCCTAGGGCACTCAAAGCAATCTGGAAATTTGCCATGAAGGAGATGGGGACTCCAGATGTGCAAATTGATGCCAGGCTCAATAAAGCCATCTGGGACAAAGGAATAAGGAATGTTCCATACCACATCCAGGTACATTTGTCCAGAGACCGTCATGAGGATGAGGACTCACCAAATAAGCTCTACACATTGGTAAGTTACACACCTGTTGCCACGTTCAAAAATCTACAGTCAATGTGGATGAGAGATAACCTGTTGCATCTCAAATAAAGGTGGAGAGCTGCCAGAAGGAGGAAGAGGAAGAGGAAGAGGAAGGCAGGCAAGAGAGCTTGGAAGGGTCTGAGGCAAGCAGCTGGAGAATTCACACCTTACTCTTAACAGTCAAGAAAATAAAAGCATACAAGAAAGAGGTGACTTTTGGGACCAGGATATCCTTATTCTTTAGAAGCAGCTGAGACATTAGACTTGGTAGACCACTGTTTCTTCCCAGTGCTAATTTGGAAATCAGTTTAAAATGTCCAAGTCAAGTACCTCACTATTATACGGACTGCAATGGATTATCTTTTGGGTGGGGGAGGGGGCGCTTGTACAGCCTTTTCTCAGTTAACTTCAAAAATAAAATTTCTTAAACTTAGGGTCTTCCTTAGATGTAGAGAGACTTGATCATTTCACCAAGATTCTTTTCTGATTTTAAACTCATGAGGGAAGGAGTCTCCTCTTATTTTTGAACAAGCAAAATACTGTGCATCTGTCCAGAGATGCACATACAACCTAGGGCTTTGGGATTTTAGTCCCATAAAGACCAACCTATTTGACCCTCTGGTGTGACCAGAGCAGGATGGCACAGGCACAATCACCTTCCTGGTGGACCATCATCAGATGGAAGGAGGAAGTGTGTGATTAGCACAGCTCCAGCTGAGAAAACAGAACCTTCAAATCCCACAGACCCACTGGTAAACCAAGAGATCGGGGTCAAAGTCCATCATCCCATTTTGCTGATATCTGACTTCTGGCTTTAGCTCCATCCCCGTCGTCATGGGAGACATGGGGAGACTAGCACTGAGAGATTTCTAGCCATGCTACCAATACTCACTGAGTTATAGTAGATCGCACGGTCAGGGGCTGACCGCCAGTGTCCAGTGCCACAGCCATTCAGGGGGGACTCCAAAACAAAGTGGGTGCCATTCATCTTGGCTTTGCATGAATGATTTGACAGGGTGAGCTCCATCTCTGAGTAGTTACCGGTCTGAAACGAACAACACCAAAGCAGAGTGGAGGGTTTCACAGCTGCTCCAAGAACCCAGGAAGGAGCAATGCCTACCTCAGACAGAGGCGGCTGGCGACCTGCGCCGTGCCCCTCCCCCCAGCCTTCTCCCCATCCACCACCTGTCAACAGCCCCCAGATTGTGTTTGTTGGCACTGAAAACCCAATAGCAAAATATTGACACAGGAGGATCTAAACTCCTCTCCTCTTTGGAGAACAACAGGAAGTCGGATGAGGGTTGTAGCCCAGGGGAAGTGGCCCATCCAACTAGGGGAAAAAAACTACCAAGTATAGGGTTCAAAAGTGAAATAGCTCCAGGGAAATAGCGGATACGGGATTGCAGCTGGCTGGGGGAACGTTTCTTGGGAGGACCATACTGAGCCACTGACCTTGAGAGAGTCTCTGAGAGAGTCTTTGCTCACAGCTACGGTCAACTTTTCCCTGTCACACTTGACGGACAAGGCGTTGGCCACACCCCCCTGTACTTCTTCCGGCTCTCTGTGGTCCAGAAAGAGTGGGATGCTGGGAACGGCAGGATTCTTTGGATGGAGAATCCTATCTTCTCCCTCCTTCCAGCCTTTCTTGGGGATATTCCGGAAAGAGAAGGGGAGACCTTCATCTTTGCTTTTCCCTCCCAGGAAGGGTGGGTTATCCAGGGGAGGCCCGTGGCCATGGCCCAGCAGGATCCAAAGCTCTGGAGGAGTGGTGTGGATTTCCTCGTCTCTCATCTCCTCTGTGGAAACAAAAGGCGAAGAATCGTGAGTGGCTGATGCCAGGGCCGCGTCATCATTAGAGACGGGGTCACCGGTAACAAAACGAGAGTCAAAATGCAGGGCATAGAATTGACTAAGCAGTGTGGAAACCCCAATTCTGATCAGGGTTCTAACTAGCTGAGTGGCTTCGGACATGTGACTTATTTCTCTGTGACTCAGTTTCCTAAGTTTTAAACTTTAAAAGTTTGGATTGTAACTGTGATCCTCAACTTTGGCTTCATGTTGAAATCACTTCGGGGCTTTGGAAAAAATGCAGCTCCAGTGAATGTTTGAAGCTTCTAGTGTGATGGCAACACTTGACCACGATTGAGAGCCATTCTGCTCCACAGTTTCTAAGTTCCTACCAACTATATACCTGTGCCAAGTGGGGCAATAACATGCTATGCAAAGGCCCTTAAAATACTTTCTTTTAATCCAGGGGTCTTAAAATCATTTCTCAAAATATCTCTTGAAACAACATTGGCGTTTTCATTTTATATTTTGCAGCACCAAGGATTGAGCCCAGGTTCTTTATCATAGTGGGTGAGTCCTCTGCCACTTCGACACTTCTCTTTTAGAATTATTTTGCTGCCCTTTTTTTTGACTGATAAAAATCTAGGCAATATCCAGGTACCCTGGTCTTTTAGAGCCTCATCTCTGGGAGAGGAGGGCCGCTTAGGCACACTTATTCCTTGAAAGGAAGATAGAATTCCATAAAGGCAATGGTACAGCATCGCCATGTTTCCAGTAATTGCAAGAGAAACTCATGTTTCCCCAGGATTCTCTGCCCCCACTGTTATCTGAGCCCAGCTGATGGATGCTTAAGGCCACACCCGCCTCAGGGTAAGATAGACAGAAACGATTAGGAGACGTGACCCCTCCTTCCACATGATTCTTTTGAAAAGGATGTTATAGACAAAGCACCAAAGGAAGTCACGGCTTCGGAGTGCTTTCAACTCGCACATTGATAAAAACCAACCAAACAAAAACACTACAACCCCATACGGAAAACAACAACAAAACATTTTGGCAACCCAGTAGGGTAGATGTTGTTGTTCTTGTTATTTTTGATTGTTGACAAGGAATCTGAGGCTCAGGCTTGGAGATTAAGCAACACCTCCCCTAATAGTAAAGAAACACTAACGCTGGGTGGGAACCTAGAAGGGGAAGCTTCGATCCATCAGTGCCACGCGGTACCACTGGGTGAGGAACAGGTCCAGAGATCAGAGAACTAGGGAGTTCAAGTCACACCTACTTTAAAACTCCAGAAGCTCCCAAGGGCTTGCTTGGGAGTGGTAATTCTGCCTCCACACCCTGAAGAACTTCTCCTCTGTCTGAGTCACCATGGCTATTCTCCCATAAACTTCAACCCTTGACCACAGGCTTTTCCTCAATGGTCCTGCCCCCTTGGTCTTCTCAGTTGTGACTGGTCACTAATCGTTCTAATGTAATCACAGAGGACTTAGTGAACAAAACATGCCTGACCATGTAATCCATCACGGGACATATGTGCTACGGCTGCCTCCATTACTACGTGAGCTTAAGCTTTACGCTGTCGGGCGAACTATCAAACGGCACCGCAGAAAACCAGTAACCATCACGTGGACGTAAGTGTCTTTCACAGAAACACTTCATCCGAGAGACAGAATGCCACGCGTACCATTATTGTTCTCGAGCAGGAGATGAAATCTATTAGCCACAGGCACCATGGTATATGACGTCACTGGGCTGTAGCCATTGTCCAATGCCCACTGCACCAGATTCTCTTGGGTGGAAAGGGTGTCATTTTTTACCGACTTGGTCACTGTCATGGATCTTTCACTGTCTTTTCCAAAACCAACGCTGTTGGTAGCCTAAAGGGAACAGCAAAATTTCACTTGTGAGTATAAATCTGAAAGGGCTTTCCAGGACCCGTGCAAGGTCAAGAGGATCATTGGTCAGTGTTCCAACAGGCAGCACTGACCCGGCTCCGCGAGTCACAAAAATGAAAGACGGGGAAGACAAATAGGTGGGAAGGGAATATTTTAGGGGCGTCCACAGGAGATCAAGGTGGGAGCTGGGGGTAGCCATGATCAAGATACATTGTATCATGTATAAAGTTGGCAAAGAATAAGAGATATTCTAAAAGGGTACTTTGAATGAGGAGTTACCTGAAATCAGCAAATCCTAGACTGTATGAGGACCTACCCTGCAACTCTTGTCTTCCTTGGATAAGACGCTGAGATACAAAATAACACAAAGTGGCCCACTCTACCTTCTCACTTTATTTTGGCCGCCTGTGCTAAGTACACATTTCAAATGTTCCCTTCCTATTTTTATTCAAAATTGTGTATAAAGTACCCAGGTGTGCACGCTGTGCTACAAACACTCCCGTGGTTTTGCCTCTTGCAGCCTTGACCTAAAGGAAAGACAGTAGGATATCGTGACTCCCCCAATGCTATATAAGCTATTGACTTCCACGTGGTAAAACTCAAGTCTTTACATTTCATCCATATTTATGATTGGTTTAGCCATCCTGAAGTTGTATTCACTTCCCAATTCTGTCAATATACTATCCTTTATGCTCTGGAGTATTAATTAAGAAACTGCTTAAGTATTTGTATTCTATTTAGTAATAAAGGAGGAATCCACAAACTATATATTCTTATACAGGCAGCACATCTATTGAAACTGAAAGGACATCAAGATTGATATGGCCCCTATATAAAGACAATATGAAAATTCAAGAAGCCATATTGAAAGGTTAGCTTTCATGACATAATCAGTTACAATGCTAAAATGCTAGTATTCTTTCAAGGAAGGATATGGATAGCCTCTGGGTAGCCAGGGCGTGGCAGTGTCTATGTGCCCTACTGAAGCTTGTGACAGGGATCTTGTCAGTGGGTGAGGGACCTCACCACTGCAGAGGGACCCAAGGGCAAGGCCCAGTTTGCACAACTGCTCTGGCGGACCAGAGAAGGTTCCAGAGCACAGATTATGCCATTGTCACGCTGCATCAAAATCCCTTTAATTTCCGTGCCCAGTGATTTTCTCCTGCATATTTAGAAAAAATGCCTCATTTGTTTCCCATTCTGTTTGCCCAAAACATGACTAAATATTAATTCTTTCCCACTGTAAAGTCATAAAAGATGCACAGGCTCTCAATCTCTTGGCCTCCTCGGTTGTGGGAGACTGTCTGAGGACACATATACTCCAGAGCTTACCAGCTGTCACCCAAGATCGTCTCCCGTTACCCAAAGAGCTTATCTAGGGGAGACCTGCCAGGCTGACCGCTCACGACTCCATGTGTGCACACAAGAAACCAGACGGAGGGGAAAGGAATCCTGCTACCGTTTGTAAGCTCGGTTGTTATAGACTGATATTAGTTTAGTTGTTACTCAAACTCAGAGGAAAATCCTAAGGGAAGAATGAGAAGAGAGAAAGGGAACGGGGAGGGTGGATGAGGAAAGGAAGTGGTAACGAAAAAGGGATGAAAGACAGAAATGGGACAGAAATCAAGAAGACCCAGGCAGCTCTCAGAACTTGCTATTCGGTCAACAGGAGTTTCTGAGACACAGCTTCTTCCAGCTTTTCAAAGCAGCATGTGTTTTGACTGGCTGGAACCGCAACCTTGGCCTAAACAATGCTGCCTGGCCTCATCTGCCCGAGACGTTCATGTTGTCAGACAGCTGAGAAAATACTCTCTTTCCAGAATCCCATCATCTCAACGGCCACCTGTCCTGCTGTACCAGGACAGAGTGATCTGTTCATGCCTTTCCACATAAATCTAGATGCTGTCAGGATAATTCATATGAATTATGGTTTGGAACTTAGAAGATTAGACGTCACTCTACACGCTAGTAAAGCAGCAAGACCCGGGATAATGGGAGGTAAACTGGTTCTCAGCGTTGAGTACATCCCTCACCTTTATATTCCTGGACTCTCCAGGCTTTCCCAACCGTAATACAGTCAAGCGGGGGCTCAAGGGGAGTCTCCCCAAACACCATCACCATACTCCTCAGCTCTATTGTGAATTATTAATTAAGTGGAGCCTAAGTGGCTGTGCCCCACGCCCTAGAAATGATGGCGTAGGGAGAAGGGCTTTAGGGAAGCAGTGGGTAGAGAATACCAAGTATATATGCACTGAGGTTTTAAACTAGCAATGTGGTTTCTAAGAAGAAGCCATATTTGTGAAGCTGCATCAAAGAGCACAAGAGGAAACAGCTTTTAAATTTATTATAATTTTATCGTGTGTGTGTGTGTGTGTGTGTGTGTGTGAGAGAGAGAGAGAGAGAGA